>JAVCKZ010065955.1:0-28668 GCA_034780755.1 Lepetodrilus elevatus
CCGTTCAAAGCGATCTGTTGCAAATTATAGAGGCGATAGATCAGGCTGCTTAGGCGGGTTTTTTGCAACGCTAGGGTAATGCTATGGTTATATTTTATTTTTATAGATTATCTATTAGGAGTATTAACATGATAAATATACGTTTTGTTCTTATCTTATTATCAATAACGTCAACAAATATTTTTGCAGCTAACTACCTGCTACCAAGTAACCAGTGGAGAATAATTTCATTACCGGAAAAACCTGCTAATGGAGAAAATACGTTAAAGCATATTTTTTCTAATAGCATTGGATTGGATAACGATGCTTATCTGAATAAATGGATTATTTATTCTTATGCAGAAGACATAAACCAGTATGAGCAACTAGGTTTAAACTCAGTTATGAAGGAAGGAAAAGGATTCTGGATTATTCAAACAACGGGAAATAATATTACTCTTAAAATGCCTGATAGCAGTATTAATACTCCAGACAATTATGAAATTCAACTGACTTCATCCTCCGGAGGCATTCAATGGAACCTTTCTGGAAATCCTTTTTCCAAGGTTATTGATCTAGGAGAATCCTTATTAAGGACGTCAACAGGTATTTGCTCTGATAATGGCTGCAGTCTCAGTGACGTTAATAATAACTTACTTAATAATATCGTATGGACCTATAATGGCAATGACTATGTAGCGAAAGATGAGACTTCAACGCTTAACCCATGGGATGGCTTCTGGGCCGCTGCTTTAGAGAGTTCTGTCGGCCAAGATATCCACCTTAGTTTTTTTCATAATGACGAGAAAGAATTAAGTCCTGAAGAAATAGCTGGTTTACTATTTATGCGAGAGGAGGAAGAGTTGGCTCGTGATCTGTATCTGAATATTTATGAGGAAAAGGATAGTCGATTACGTATTTTTTATAATATCTCCACTCGTGCGGAGACAAAACATGCTGAAGCAATTCGGGTTTTACTTGAAAAATATGGAATTAACGATCCTTCTACAGGTTCGCGTGACACCTATAATGACAAAGCATTACAAGATTTGTACGATGAACTTTTAGGTAGTGCTTTGGCAAACCAAGACGTGGGAGCGTTACATGTGGGAGCGCTGGTAGAAGAGACAGATATCCGAGATATAAATACCCATCTGTCCCATGTATCGGAGAAACACCAAGACATCATCTCGACGTATAGCACCTTATTGTGTGGTTCACGTAATCATTTACGTGCATTTGCTCGACAAATAAAAAATATTACTGGGAACGACTATATTATCCAAGTACCTGAGTTAACAGCCGAAGTTCAGGCCATTCTAAATAGTGATAAAGAGCGTTGCGGGAGTGATAATAAATAGCCACTCTATGCCTCTCTCACTCAAGAATATCTCGTTTAATGCTTATGGGTTTTAACCTTTAAGCAAGACAACTGAACAACCACCAGCTCAAGCTGGTGGGTTTGATCAATTAACATCGATTTTTGGCGGACTAAACCGCCAACTAAAGAGAAAGCGTCATAAAATCAGGGTGACAATTATCCTGACATAGGGGTGTCGGTAAAATACGAAACTACACAGCGCTGGATAGCGAGCGATAGATTATGACTCGCGCACCTTTATTGGATGACTCTAAATTAATCCTCATCCCGTAGGCTAAAGCGATTTCATTTGCTACAGCAAGCCCTATTCCCTGACCGGGGATTCGAGAATCCGCTCTTACACCGCGCGCCAACAAAGCCTCGGGTTCCTCGGGGAAGCCCGGGCCATCGTCCTGAATAACTATCCTTAAATCTGGAGCTTGTGATGCACTTACCTTAATAGAGTTACCCCCATGCTTTACCGCATTATCAAGAATATTTCCGATTAATTCCATTAGATCATCTTCTTCAATCGCAACGTCACAAGCTTTGGGTATCTGGTTCAGAAATACTGGAGATTTCTCCGCATACACTTTTTTTAATGCGCTAATAATCCTCTCTACAACTAGGTGAAGCGCTGTCGGTTTCTGAAAGGCTTTACGACCGGAAGTCGCTGCACGACGCAACTGATAGCCGATAATTTGATCAATTTGATCCAATACACTGGCCTCTTCTTGTGTGATTTTTCCACGTAAAACAGCCAGGGGTGTTTTCAAACTATGCGCCAAATCTCCCAGGGCATTTCTAAAGCGTTTTTGCTGATTCTCCTGATGCGCTAACAGCCCATTTAAGTTTGAAGTAAGCGCTTGAATCTCAGTAGGAACCTTAGAAGATAAGCGTGTTTTCTGGCCTACACGAATTTTTTCTATATCCATACTAATTTTTTCCAATGGCTTTAGTCCCCAGTGCATTAATAATAAAAGCGTAATCAGCAAAATAGCTGTAATACCACCTAGCCACCACCACAGTTTATAACCAAAAGAACGGCGCTGGTTTTGCAGCGGACTCTTACGCTCCTGAATTTGCAATGCATAAATCTGGGATCGATTATCTCCCAGCAGCCATTCAAAACCATAACCCAAAGTAAAAACACGATCTCCCGAAAAAACCCATTCATTAACATGTGGAAGTTGTGGACTCGGCAATGCCTTTAATAACGAAGGAGAACGCCAAACAATTTTTCCATCCGCATTATAAATCAGCGCAGCCAAGCCAGACTCAGGTTGCTGTAAGCGGGGTTCAGGAATGCCTGCAATGCTCGCATTCACGTTGCCCGTTGAGTCAACTTCTGTTGCGCCTAGCAGGCTAAAGGCTAACCCCTGAAGGCGATCATACTCTGCTTGACGCGCATAGCTGGATAGCGCCCTATCCAAGGCAACAGCAGTGAGAACGATAAAAAGCAGTAGTACACCACCTGCGCTTACAAGCAGGCGCGCACGTAAAGAATTCATTCGAAATGAGTTCGCGGCAAACGCCAACGATAGCCTCGACCCCGCAAGGTTTCTATCGGATTTAGCAAACCCTCTGGATCAAGCTTTTTTCGCAAACGCCGGATAAAGACCTCGATAACATTACTATCACGCTCATCGTCCTCCGCGTAAATATGCTCAGTGAGTTTAGTTTTTGAGAGAACTTCACCGGCGTGCAAGACGAGATACTCAAGCAACCGATATTCGTAGGCAGTCAGTGAGACAACCTCCCCTTCAAGCTCGACGACTTGATCCAAGGTATTTAAACGCATTGGGCCACTTTCCAACTCAGCCTGACTCCAGCGCCCAGTGCGACGAATCAGCGCACGCAAACGGGCCATAAGTTCTTCCATATGAAAAGGCTTGGCCAAATAATCATCAGCCCCCGCCTCCAAGCCCGTCACTTTATCCTGCCAACGGTCACGTGCAGTAAGAATTAAAACAGGATAGTCACGCCCCTTCTTTCGCAGTTCTTCTATCACCTCAAGTCCGTTTTTTCCTGGAAGTCCAAGGTCAATAATGGCGACATCAATAGGGAATTCGCAAGCCATCCAAGCACCTTCCTCGCCATCGGCCGCAGTGTCAACCACATACCCTTGCTGCCGCATTGCATCGCTGACCTGGGTGAGCAACTGCGGCTCATCTTCAATAATAAGAACGCGCATAGAGAATGTTAGCGGCGTACTTCACCGGTCTTGCCATCCACATTCAGGACACGCACTCTCCCCTCTCGCAGAATCTTGACCCGATAGTCTTTTCGCCCGCCCTCATGCTGCGGTCGAATATCCAATACCCTACCATTATAGCGTTTGCGTGCGAACTCGGCGGCACGCTCACGACTGATCTGGGCGCGATTATCTTGCCCATGCTCGCGGTAACGCGGCTCAGCAGCAAATGATTGCAACACCCATAAAAAACCCAGAACACCAATAGCAATTCGTTTCATTCGACCCTACTATCAAATTCAATCATCCACCGGAGTGACACGGATTCGCACTTCGATCCGGTCACCCGGGTCATGATCCATCCTCGTTGTAAATGTCTCACCTTGATAACGGTACGTTACGCGATAACCCTCAAGACGTTCCTCGTTTCGCCGCTCTGTCACAGTGTGGCAACGTTCTTCATACCCTTGACTATAATGACGTTCGCGATGTCTTTTACCCACAACATCATGACCAATAGCCGACCCAATGACTGCACCGGCAATCGTCGCCGTATCACGGTGATGCCGACTTATATTATGGCCTAAAGCCCCTCCCAGTGCGCCACCGACAACCATGCCAACGGCATTATTTCCATGATCAGAGGAAGAACGCGATGGCCGGTAAACCTCCTCTTGATAGCATTCTCGCTGGGGACTAGAAACTTCGACAAAGCGATAAATAGGCTGCACATGAGTCACTCGCGCCGAATCAGTATAGCTGCTATCGGTAAAGTGACGAACATTTCTAGCAAAGGCTGCCGGTGTGCTAACCAGAGCTGTCATCAAGCCAGCGACTAAAATGCGTTTCATAATACAATCCTCTATTCTGCTAACTGTAATACTAGAATAAGGACGAATCCCTGAACCAGGGCTGAATATTCGGAGTACAGTCTATCAAACAACCTCTGCAAGCAACTGGTCGATCATACCTTCAGCCTGCCGCGCATAACCGCCACCAAACAGGTTAAAATGATTGAGAATATGATAGAGATTATAGAAAACCTTACGCACAGAGTAGCCTGGATCAAGGGTAAATACGTCCTGATAGGCAGAAAAAAAATCACGTCCTGGGTTACCAAATAGCTCCATCATCGCAAGATCTGCCTCATGGTCTCCAAAATACACCGCAGGATCGAATATAACGGGCATTCCTTGTCCATCAGCACCCCAGTTACCAGCCCATAAATCACCATGCAGTATAGAAGCTTTAGGGGTATACCCGTCAAACAGCCCTGGAAATAGCACCATTAGCCGCTCACCTTTATTAGACAACTTACCGCTAATACCTTTGCTTTGCGCCAATCCCAACTGAAAGCCCAGCCGATGTTCCCGCCAAAAGTCGATCCAATTTTCATTCCAGGTATTTATCTGCGGCGTCGAACCAATGGTGTTATCACGATGCCAACCAAACTGCTCTTGTGGAAATTGATGAAGTTTAGCGAGGTGATGGCCAAACTGCCGTGTATCCAGGCACCCATCCAACTCGATATTTTCCATCACAAGGTAGCTGAAATCCCCATACTCTCCCCAACAAATCGGTTGAGGCACACGAATGGCCATCCCTTGCAACAGCGCCTCTAAACCTTCCGCCTCAGCAACAAACATGTCTAGCATGCTGCTCTGGTTCAACTTCAAGAAATAACTTTCCTGTCCACCCTCCAACCTGTATGCCTGGCTGATACTACCACCAGAAACATTATACCGATGCGCCAACACAAACGGTCGCCCGCTCGCAGCAGTAATTTCAATATCAAGATGATTCCAGATACCCATAGATACTATTTAAGCCCGTCATGATCGCCGCCATTCCCCAGACGCTAAACCATCAAGCGTCCAGGAACCTATGCGATAACGAACCAGGCGCAACGTAGGAAACCCTACCGCAGCCGTCATACGCCGAACCTGCCGGTTACGCCCTTCTTTCAGGGTGATTTCTAACCATTGCGTGGGCAACTGCTGCCTAAATCTTACAGGAGGATCCCGCCTCCAAAGCTGCAGCGGCGGATCAATCAACTTTGCTTTCGCAGGCTGTGTAAAGCCATCTTTCAACTCAACACCTGATTGCAACCGTTTAAGAGACTCTTCGCAAGGCACTCCTTCAAGTTGAACCCAATAGGTCTTACTCATCCGGTACCTTGGATCTGCAATTCTAGCCTGCAATTTGCCATCATTGGTCAATACCAGCAACCCTTCGCTATCCCGATCTAACCGCCCCGCAGGATAAACCTCAGGAACGGGAATATAATCCGCCAGCACCTGCCGGCAAGCAGAATCTTTGAACTGACTGAGCACGCCATAGGGTTTATTGAATAAAATAAGTGTCCGCATAAAATTGTGGCACATGCGTCATTCAGCCTACATTAGGCTATATGTTATATAGTGGTGTGGAATCAGTCGCAACACATATTACCTAGTAATCCTGGATGGTAGTTATGCCAAATAAACAACGTATTATCTTATCAGTTATTCCCATACTCTTGCTGGTGCTAGCAATGCCTAGCTGTGCCGCAGAAAAAACTGCGATAGCGACAAAGCAGATCCCCCCCATCGTTAACTCCGCTAACAAACGTTCGCCAATGGGATTAAATTTAGCGGAAATCGTAGATTATTCCAGCAGCCTGCCATTTGTTGATATTTTTCACTCTGCGCGCCCATTTCCTACAGACCTCGATTTGGACAAATCAGGCTGGGTACGCTCACTGAAAGAAGGGCAATCGGCTCCCACGTATTTGAACTGGGATATTCCAGGAAAATATCCAAGCGGAGTCTACAAAGTTCTTTATGAGGGTAAAGGGAAAATAGTGTACGGTGCTGCTGCAAAAGCCATCAGCCATCGCCCCGGCCTAGATCTTATTTCCGTCAATGCAGAAAAAAGCGGCATTCAACTTACCATCACCAAAACCGACCCAAAAAACTATATTCGCAATATCAGGGTCATCATGCCCGGCGGGGTTTGTGATAACAAACCGCTCAAACCGGTAAAATCTAAGTTTAGTTGCCGAAACGGAAATTTCATCTCCTTCGAGGAAAGCTATACAACAAATATCTTTAACCCCGCACTACTGAAGTTTATACAACCCTTCAAGGTGCTGAGGTTTATGGATATGATGAAAACGAATAACTCCAAAATATCATCCTGGAATGAGCGCACACGGCTAAACACAGCTACTTGGTCTAACGAGTCCGGTGCCCCAATTGAAGTCATGGTTGATCTCGCCAACCAGATGCATGCCGATCCTTGGTTCAATATGCCACACAAAGCGAATGATGACTATGTCCGCCACTTTGCAGAATATGTTAAAGAAAACCTCGACCCAGATTTAAAGGTCTATATTGAATACTCCAATGAGACGTGGAACGCGCAGTTTAAACAAACTCAGTATGTGAATGAACAAGGCCAAAAGCTTAAACTAGATCCCGATCTTTGGCAGAGTGGACAACGGTATTACTCGCAGCGTGCTGTTGAAATTTTTCGCATCTGGGAGAAAGTATTTAATGGCTCAGACTCGCTAGTACGTGTCCTAGCAACCCAAGCAGCCAATGCCTATTTCGCTGATTTTGTACTCAGCCATAATGATGCTTACAAACAAACAGACGCACTCGCCATTGCACCTTACTTCGGTGCCTACCTGGGTCTAGCCAAAAGCAACGCCAGCAAAGAATCTGTTGGAGGTCTCTTTGGCAGAATCCGCAAAACGGCTTTGCCTGAGGCAATCGACTGGATGAAGAAAAATGCAGCCGTTGCGAAAAAACACCATGTTGATTTAATCGCCTACGAGGGTGGACAGCACCTCACCGGCGTGCTTGGTGAAGAAAATAATAAAACACTGAATAAACTTTTTGACCGAGTCAATCGAAACAGCCAAATGCGAACAACTCACGAACGTTATTTCAACGCATGGCGTAAAGCAGGCGGCAAGCTGTTCGTATACTTTTCGGCACCCGGCCAATTCAGCAAATGGGGACGATGGGGGATTACTGAATCACTTTATGATAATCGCAAAGAAGCCCCCAAGTATGATGCCGTGATGCGTTTCATTGAGAATAATCCGCGATGGTGGTGAGCTTACACTTTCCACCACAACCGACTTTCTTCGATTATTAGGTCATCCAGAGTATATGATGAGTTCTGTGAAAACACTTAGCCTTTTTGCGAACATTGCGCTTGTTATAGTCGGCTGCTCAAGCACTCCTAGCAAGCCAGAAGCACCTGAACCAACCTTAGACATCACCTCCGTACTTGCATCACCCGAGCAACACATCGGCCAACGGGTGCGCTGGGGCGGTACTATCGCCAAAGTTGAGAATAAAGCTAAAACAACACAAGTCGAAATCGTTTCACGCAGTTTGAAAAAAAATGCTCGACCCAAATCAAACGATAAAACAGCCGGACGTTTTATCGCCATCTTTGATCAGTTTCTTGACCCAGGTGTTTACACCAAGGACCGTCAAATCACAGTGCATGGAATGGTTGCCGGTACTGAAGAAGGCAAAATCGGTGATTATATTTATACTTACCCAACGGTGACCGTAGATACCCATACACTTTGGAAGCCTTCTGTTAAACCCGTCCATTACTATGACCCTCTTTGGGATTCTTGGTATTACCAGCCCTATTTTTTTCGTCGCCACTATGATCCCTTCAACCCTTATTCTTTTTATTATTGAGTGCTTATTTTCCTGATGTTATGTCCATCGAAAACAGGGATAGCACTTTCATTCATCACGTTACTAACCTTAGCTTGTACGAGCGGCCCCAAATTTCCCAGCATCAATAACCAACCCACTCCAAACGTTGCCGCAAACCATCCGGGCAACCAGCAAACTATCGTTTGGGGAGGTGTAATTATCCATGCACACAATTTACCAGAAACCACTAGGCTAGAAATTCTAGCCTATCCTTTAGATAGACGTTATCGTCCAAAGATCAACAAAAAAGCCGAAGGCCGATTTTTTATTGAGCAGGATGGTTACCTGGAAACGGCTGACTACGCTCCAAATCGAAAAGTTACAGTATCTGGCGAGATTATCCGAATCGAAAAAGGGAACGTCGGCGAGGCAAAATATGATTTCCCACTAATTAAAGCGACCAAAATTCATCTCTGGCCCAAAAGCCCCCCGCAACAAGAGAGCAGTGAGCCACGCATTCACTTAGGCTTTGGGGTTATTTTATCAAACTGAATTGTAAAACTAAGAGACCATCAACAAATTTATTTCCTATCTATGTAAGCTCACCTTACTTCAGACGCTTGATATCCTCCAACACACCCGACAAGGAGGCATCAAACTGCGCTCGCTCCTCCTCAGTCAGCTCAATTTCAAGCACCCTTTCCACACCATTCTCACCCAATACGCAAGGCACTCCCATCGCAGCGTGGTCATAACCGTATTCGCCATCGAGTATCGCAACAACAGGTAATAAACTATGACGATTACGTACAATCGCATCCACCATTTCGACAATAGCCGCTGCAGGTGCATCGTAAGCACTGCTAGTTTGACGCAACGCCAACACCTCCGCACCGCCATTGCGAGTGCGCTCCACAATCCTTTCTATCTGCTGCTCGTCTAAAAACTGATCTATGCCAATACCCGAAACGGTCGTATAACGAATCAGAGAGACCATCGCATCGCCGTGCCCACCCAAAACCATGGCGCTGATATCTTTTGCAGAAAACCCCGTTTCCATCGCGATAAACGCAGCCATACGTGACGAATCAAGCACCCCTGCTTGACCGAATACGCGGTTTCGCGGCCACCCCGTTTGCCGCCATGCTCGGTAAGTGAGTACATCCACCGGATTGGAGACAAGCATCAACATCGCCTCTGGTGCAAATTCCAGAACACTGACAACAATGCTATCTAAAATTTTTACATTGGTCTCCAATACGTCAGAGCGAGACATACCAGGTTTGCGTGGGATTCCTGCCGTCACAATAATCAGATCTGAACCGCTCATAGCAGCAAAGTCTGTAGACCCTTTCACGCGTGTATCAAACTCAAGCAAAGGTGCGGTTTCCTGGATATCAAGCGCGGCCCCCTCTGCCTGCCCCTCCTTTATATCCAGCAACACGACTTCCCTTGCGATATCCTGGCTGGCCAAAAACTGAGCTGTCGATTCGCCCACCCGACCTGCCCCTACGATAGTGACCTTTTGCATCTAGCTACTCCTGGGGATTCTTGTATAACACTATTTGTAATTACTCCTAAACCAATAATGAAGATCCATCGCTATTGTTTGCCAATAAGCGTTAACAGGGTCTTGTAAGTAGATTTTCAAAAAAAATGGCGCTTAGAAAAGCGCCATTTGGCAAAGAACTATAAGGAAATAACAAGATCTATGCTATTTAGCGTAGCGACGGCGGAACTTATCTACCTGACCTGCAGTATCTAGAATCTTTTGCTTGCCTGTGTAAAAAGGATGGCAACTGGAACACACGTCGAGATGTAGCTCATCTTTACCATAGGTTGAGCACGTCTCAAAGCTATTACCGCAGCTACAGATAACCTTAACCGGCTTGTAATCTGGATGAATATCGGCCTGCATGATGATCTCGGAAAATTCGAAGGGCGAGAAGTCTAGCCTGACAAGTCGGTATTTACAAGGGGCGAACCAATTTATCACACACCTGCGTAGTAAACCTTAGCAAATAAATGCAGCTCCAGACTAACTCCAAGAACTCCTGTAAACCATTGATGATCTAGAAGTTAGGTAACTTATCCACATTTCCTGTGGATAAGTCTGGGGATTAAATTGGTAAATCCACTTAGACACCTGACGCTATATACGTTTCTAAAAATCGGTTAAAAAGTAAACAGATAGATAACTCATTGTTAAATATGATATTTATGGAATAGCAAAATCACTGGATGTAGGGCGGCTATATATTGCCAGCCACCAACCTAAGACTGTTAATAAAATTCTTCAAGGGAGCCTAATACTCTGCCCATTATGAAGAGCGCCAGACTATGCGAGATTGAAACTAAGACATAGAAGAACAAGCACAGATATTCACGATGTCAGGACACAGCGTGGTTCCCTGGAACAAAAAACCGGAGATATTTAAGGCTATCTTCCAATTCCGCAATCAATTTACCCATAGTCCGGACAGCCTCCTAAATTCAAAGTTGTAAGACCCTGGTGATAACAGTTGCTTCCGACAAAGCTCTAAGAACCGCATAACCCCTTGATAATATAACGATTGAATAACTTATCCACACTTTCTGTGGATAAGTCTGGGGATTAAACGGGTAAATCCACTTAGATGTCCGACCCTACATACGATCATTAAAATCGATCAAAAACTAAACAGCATCATAACTATCTGTAAAATATGATTTTCTAAAAACAGGGAGCCATAAAATAAATGTCCAGGTGTAAAAGTCAAAAAGTTATAAGTTAAAGAACGCCAACGATACAAGTGTAAAGAATATACCTACCATTACACGGTTTCTTAAAAATCAGAAATGGTATCTAATGCGTCGTCTACCTTAACGGTGCTGAAGAGAAAACAATATCTACAACATTTTGATAATTTTCTTAACGTACCGTTGTGTCTCTCGATAGGGAGGGACACGGCCATATTTTTTTACCGCATCAGGCCCTGCGTTATAAGCGGCCAACGCAAGTTCTTTATCTTGATTAAATTGATCTAACATCATGCGTAAATAAGACACGCCGCCTTCAATATTCTGCCAAGGATCGAAGGAGTCAGAAACACCAAGCGAACGAGCAGTTTCGGGCATGAGTTGCATGAGACCTTGCGCACCTGCTGATGAAACGGCTTTGGGGTCGAAGCAGGATTCTGCAATGATGACGGCTTTGATTAATCGAGTATCAATCATGTATTTACTTCCCATTGCGCGGATATGGGGCATATACAATTTAATCCGATCTTCCACCTTTTTGTTATTCTTCCGGCAAGAAGTATAAGCAGGGGGACGCCCATAATATTTGACGCTTACTGGCTTTTCATTGGAGAGTTTCTTATCCGTAAACAAGGGGATACTATGCGGCGTTTGATATTGATAAACTCGGTCGCCCGCCAACACCAAAGAGGGAGAGATGATGACACCAATAGACAATAATATCCGGCAATAGGTGCGCGTTGTCTTCATCCTTGGCCTTCATACGTAAAATAATCTAATGAGCCAATATTACCGCATTTTGCGCATTTTAGCTGATGGACATTGGCATACGCCGAAGGACTTGACGCAAAATTCTGCGGATAGTCGAGCCGCCTTACTAGAGAAACTCAAGCGGATGGAATCCGATGGGCTTGCTTTTGAGTGGCTGGGTGAGCAAAAGCTACGCTGGCTGAATCCATCAATGCCGCTTTCAGCGCAACAGATACGCGATGGATTGTCATTAGAGGTGCGTGGCTTAATAAGCAGCATTGAGGTATATAACGAACTTGCATCCACTAGTACATTTATGCGAGAAACCGGCGTGACGCAAGGCCGCATTTGCCTCGCCGAAAAACAACGGGCAGGTATAGGCAGACGAGGACGAACCTGGCACTCCCCGCTGGGTACGAATATTTATATGTCGTTAGGATGGCGCTTTGATGCTACGCCAGCCCATTTATCTGGCCTGACGCTTGGCGTTGGAATTAAACTGGCAGAAACCCTAAACGCTTACGCGGTTGTAGGGCTAAAGTGGCCCAATGATTTGTACCTTCATTCGCGTAAGCTCGGTGGTATTCTTGTCGAGACACGGCTAGTAGCAGAAGGGAGTATTGAGGTGATTATGGGTATCGGAATCAATACTAATATGCGCAATACAACGGATATTGACCAACCGTGGACCTCTTTATGTCAACATCGTCCATCACAAGAAAGTATTGACCGAAATAAACTGGTCAGTGAGTTGCTGGAGAATCTGCTGCCGTTTCTCAATACGTTTACTGAAACAGGTCATGACTACATCGTGCATCACTGGCCAAAATTTGACCTAGCCTATCAACAAGGCGTAACGGTGCATTTAAATGGGAAACAATTTCTGGGTATCGGTGCTGGCATTGATGATAAATTCCAGTTTCTGCTGCAACAGGATCATGGCGTTTCTAAGTTTTCTTCGGCAGACGTGAGTTTACGCCTATGACGGATCACTGCCTGCTCGACCTGGGAAATACCCGGTATAAATGGATGATGCAATCAGGGTTACCTGCTGGAGCAATAAAAAAGCAGGTCTACTCGAAACAAAAAGCCGCTGAAATAATCGCTCACACCTTGTTGGATGCCAAACCTTTTCAACACCTGCTTGTGTCGAGTGTTAAAAGTGAGCGCTTTAATCGTGCTTTCTCTGACGCATGCCATAGGGTCGGAATAGCCACCCCAGAGTTTATCCGCATCGGCAAGCATCCCCTAATCTCGCTGGCGTATCAGGATATTTCCAAGTTGGGTATTGACCGCTATCTAGCGCTTATCGGTGCCCTACTGCATTATCAGCCACCCTTTATTGTTGTCGATGCTGGAACAGTCGTAACCTTTGATGCAGTGGACACATCTGGCGCACATATTGGAGGCTGCTTCTTTCCTGGCCGAAGGTTGCTGCGTGAAAGCATGGTTCAAGGTGCAAACAGGATCTCTATGACACAACCTGAAGAATCGGCATTATTCGCGGACTCTACCGAGAAAGCAGTTAATGGAGGTATAGAACAAGGCTTCACCTCGGCAGTCAATGGCATATTGGCGACAATGCAATCCAAATGGTGCAAACAAGCCACCACGATACTCACTGGAGGTGATGCCCATTGGTTACACTCTCGCATTTTTCCTTCTCCAGAAGAGAACGATAGACTCATTTTCGAGGGTATCGCACAGGTTGCCATAGAGAATAATGGGATACGGTGGGACTGACTTTTGCACAGATGTTAATTCAAAAACCCACCTTGGCAAAACGCACCTTAACTTAGACTTTTGAAAACTTGATGTGTGTTTAATCTTTTTAGCTTAGCTCCATAGCTTCATCACCTCATCTAGTTTAGACTTCACGCATCAAGAAAAATAGAGTTTTGCCTTTGCGAGGCGGATAATAAATGCGCACTAAACTAGACGGAATGAAGTTATTTGTCGGATTCCTTATCCTCTTAAACTTCATTTATTTTTTGTGGCCAAAAGATAAAACTCAGCCCAGGCCTACTTATACACGGGGTGACTCCGGCACCCCGATGTTGCGTCAACTCAACGAGCAATCCACACCCCCATCCCCAGAATCGCTGGTACTTGAAGGATATGATCCACTCACAAAGAAAAAGCCTGCTGCGCGCATTGTGGACGCATCTTTTTCAGAGACCAAAGTGGACGCAACTCCAGAGACAATTAATCCACCCCCGACCGAATCCACGCAGGAAACGTTAGACAACGTTTCGCAAGACACTCTAACTCAAGAAGAATCTGAGACGGCAAATAGCACCACAACGGCCGCAACTAACCCTGAAACAGCAACGTCCGAATCAGAGACCGTTGATACACAAAACCCACTAGAAATAAAGCCTGAGAATAAAGCTGAAGCTGAAACAAAAAACGACATAGAAAATGAAATAGAAAGCGGCACAGAGACCATGCCCGAGGATGAACCTCAAGAACAAGCACCTGCACCGCCCCAGTGCATCGCCCTAGGACCGTTTATGAAGAAACGGAATACTAAAGCCACTATTACTGACCTTAATGCAATGGGTTTAGCATCCAACATTCGACGTGCTAATCAGACACAAAACCAACGCTTCTGGGTCTATTTACCGGCTTATCCTTCACGACAGGAGGCCATCGATGAGGCTGAAAAATTGGCCTCTCAAGATATCTCCGATTACTTCATCATTAGTGATGGACGACGCGATAATGCCATTTCGCTAGGAATATACAACACTAAGCTCGATGCTAATCAACGTACCAAGGAAATACGCACCTTGGGGTACAACCCCAAAGTGGACGCTTTCCATGGCAAAGTGAGTATTTTCTGGATCGATGTTCGCACAAATAAAACAGTGGACTGGCATGGTTATCTTGATGAGCATTTTCCCAAAGGAAATATTAAAGTATTGCAGCGTTCATGCAACTGAATCTTGACCTTCTTCCAGCCTAAGGTTCCACCCACATCTCCGCAGCTCCCTATTTAATCGACTCCAAAATAGAGCGTATTTATAAAAACCGCTCTGGTATCATGCGACATTTCATTCTTCAGGAGGCTCCCCAATGGGTCAACATATCGGGATACTGACAGCGGGCGGAGATAGCCCCGGGCTTAATGCAGCCATTCGTGGTGTAGGTAAATCTGCTCGAGATCACTACGGTATGCAGGTGATTGGCTTTAGAGATGGATTTCGAGGTCTGGTAGAACGCCGCACCACACGCCTTGATGGTAACGCCTTCTCTGGAATTTTAACCCAGGGAGGAACGATCCTAGGCACCAGCCGAGATAAACCTCACCGCATGTTGGTGGGCGGCAAAACAATGGACATGACCGATGCCATTGTCGAAACTTATCAGGCAGAACACTTGGATGCTCTAGTTTGTCTAGGCGGCGGAGGCACACAGAAAAACGCTTTCCGGTTAATGCAAAAAGGACTGAACATCATAACCCTGCCGAAGACCATCGATAATGACGTAGCAATGACGGACATGACTTTTGGCTTTGACACCGCACTGGGAATTGCAACGGACGCAATTGACCGATTGCATAGCACTGCACACAGCCATCACCGAATTATCGTCGTCGAAATCATGGGTCATCGTGCCGGCTGGCTAGCCTTAGGCGCGGGCATTGCCGGTGGTGCAGATGTCATTCTATTACCAGAAATCCCCTATAACGTTGAAAAAATTGCCGAGGCTATTCGTAGTCGTGTGCGTGGTGGAAAAACCTTTAGCATCGTTGCTGTTGCAGAAGGTGCAATGTCCGAAGAGCACGCCGCTCTTTTTCACGCAGCAGAAGCAAGAAAACACAACCCTGAAGCAAAAGGCGAAAAGAAAGCCGCTAAGGCCCAACTTGCCCAACTTGAAAAACGACACTCTGGGCACACCCTCAGACTCTCCACTCAATTGGAAGAACTGACTGGCTTAGAATCACGCATCACAATACTTGGCCATCTGCAACGAGGCGGCACCCCTTCGGCAGCCGACCGGCTCCTTGCTACACGGCTCGGTACCGCCTGCGCCGATTTTCTGAATGAAGGACGTTATGGCGTCATGGTGGCATCAAAAGGTGAAGCGATTGCCGCAATACCCCTTGAGAAGGTCGCAGGAAAAAATAAGCTCATTCCCCCTGACCACCCTTGGGTTACTAGCGCTCGCCATGTCGGAACCAGTTTCGGAGATTGATCCAGAAACAATCCACGCTCAATCTCTAAATTGAGCACAGCACCCACAGAGATTTCCAGGTAAATAGTCCCTAGTATGACTCAGGCTCCAAAAACCAGCACATCCCGACATACTCCGATGATGCAGCAGTACTTGAAAATCAAGGCCGAGCATCCCGACATACTGCTGTTTTATCGCATGGGAGATTTTTACGAGCTTTTTTTCGATGACGCACGAAAAGCCGCAAAACTTCTCGATATCACACTGACTCAACGGGGTAAGTCCGCAGGCAAACCCATTGCCATGGCGGGCATTCCCTACCATGCCGCCGATCAATACTTAGCCCGGCTGGTAAAGCTCGGAGAATCGGTGGCTATTTGCGAGCAAGTGGGCGATCCCGCGACCAGCAAAGGACCTGTGGAACGTCAGGTCAAGCGCATCATCACCCCAGGCACGGTGACCGAAGAGGCCTTACTGGAGGAACGCCGCGACAACCTAATTTGCGCCATCTTTAGCAATCAACCGAATTGGGGGCTGGCTTGCCTGGATATCAGCAGCGGACGTTTTACCCTGCAAAATCTCGACACCAATGAATCACTGCTGGGTGAACTGGAACGCTTGCAGCCGGCAGAGTTACTGCTTGCTGAAGACTCGCCCCCCCCTGGGCCTGACCTCCCCAGCCAGATTCACCAACCCATCTGGCATTTCGATCTAGACACCAGTACCTCATTGCTAATCCGCCAATTCAAGGTCAGGGATCTAGAAGGTTTTGGCTGTCACGATATGCCGCTGGCGCTGTGTGCGGCTGGCGCATTGTTACAGTATGTTCAGGATACACAGAAAAATGCCGTCCCCCATCTCACCGGCTTACACGTTGAACAACACAGCGATAGCATCATTCTAGATGCCGCTAGCCGACGCAATCTGGAGCTGGAGTGGAACCTTTCCGGCGGTACCGAGCATACGCTGGTTTCAGTATTGGACAGCACCGTGACCGCAATGGGTGGGCGCTGCCTGCGCCGTTGGGTCAACCGCCCACTACGCAGTCGTTCAGTACTCACTGAACGTCACGCAATGGTAGAAAATCTTTGCACAACCCATCAGTTCGAACCCCTCAGGGAGCAACTGCGTGGCATTGGCGATATCGAACGCATTGTCTCGCGCATTGCCCTGAATTCGGCACGACCACGGGATCTCGCAACATTACGGGATTCCCTGGCCTCTCTGCCCGCATTACAAGCAGAACTTTCCACACTGGATATTCCACTCTCCCAACAGTTAGCCGAACACATCGGCGAACAACCCGAGATACAAGGATTACTGCAGAAAGCTGTCATCGACAATCCGCCAATGTTAATTCGTGATGGCGGCGTAATATCCACCGGCTTTGATGCAGAGCTGGATGAGCTACGCGCCCTGAGCGAAAATGCAGATCAGTTCTTGATCGATCTTGAGGCACGAGAAAAAAGTCGCACCGGCATTTCAACCCTGAAGGTCGCTTACAACCGCGTCCATGGTTACTATATCGAAATCTCAAAAATCCACGCCGAGAAAGTGCCTGATGACTATACCCGCCGACAAACACTGAAAGCCGCCGAACGTTACATCACCCCTGAACTCAAAGGCTTTGAAGATAAAGTGCTATCAGCACGAGAGCGCGCACTTGCGCGGGAAAAGGCACTCTATGAAGGTTTACTGGAGCAACTTCGGCAATGGTTAAAGCCTCTGCAAAAAAGTGCCTCAGCACTTGCCGAACTCGATACCCTGTGCTGCTTTAGCGAACGCGCTGATCGGCTGAATTATGCTAAACCCCAGTTAACCTCGAGCAGTGAGCTGATTATCCAGGCTGGTCGGCATCCTGTCGTTGAGCAAGTGCTCGACGAACCTTTCGTCAGCAACGACATCCGCTTTGATGATACACGCAGGATGCTGATCATCACCGGCCCCAATATGGGCGGAAAATCCACCTATATGCGTCAAGTTGCACTGATTATTCTAATGGCTAGCATCGGCAGTTTCGTCCCCGCAGATGCTGCCTGTATCGGCGATTTTGATCGCATCTTTACGCGCATCGGCGCTGCCGATGACCTGGCCTCGGGCCGTTCAACTTTCATGGTGGAAATGACCGAAGCCGCCAATATTTTAAATAACGCATCGGCACAAAGCCTGGTATTGATGGATGAAATCGGCAGAGGCACCAGTACATTTGACGGGCTATCGCTGGCGTGGGCCTGTGCAGAATATTTAGCCAAAAAAAATCGCGCCTTCACCCTGTTCGCCACACATTATTTTGAACTAACGGCACTACCCGACGCTCATTCAACCGTCAAAAATGTCCATATCGACGCCATCGAACACGGTGAAAAAATTATTTTCCTGCACAGCGTCAAAGAAGGCCCAGCCAATCAAAGCTATGGCTTGCAAGTAGCTCAGTTAGCGGGCGTTCCAAGGAGCGTGATTCAAATCGCTCGCGAGAAACTCGGTCAATTGGAAAACCAAGAACGGCAAGAAAGCACATCGCCCCAACTCGGCCTCCCCCTTGACGCACCTGATGTATCCCACCCTGCCCTTGATCTTTTACAAGACTCAGATCCCGATAATTTAACACCCCGGCAGGCACAGAAATTGATCTACGACCTCAAAGAAAAGTTATAATGCGAAAAACCCTTCTCAAGGATAGCCAACATGACGTTTGTCGTTACCGATAATTGCATCCGTTGCAAATACACTGATTGCGTGGAAGTCTGCCCCGTCGATTGTTTTCATGAAGGCCCCAATTTTCTGGTCATTGACCCTGAGGAATGTATCGACTGTACCTTGTGCGAACCTGAATGCCCCGCCGAGGCAATCTTCCCAGAGGACGAGTTGCCAGAAGAGCTAGAGGATTTTCTCGCGTTGAATGCGGAACTAGCACCGCTCTGGCCTGTCATCACTGAGCAAAAACCTCCGCCCGACGATGCCACCGAATGGGATGGCAAACCGAATAAGCTCAAGTACCTGGAACGTTGAGTCCGGTCAAACTACTGCCTTACGGCGAGGATCCGCTTGCGATCCTCATCGATACACTACTGACCGATCAAGTATCGCACCTCCCTCGGCTTGATCATGTCACGGTTCTGCTGCCCGATCTTGCCGAAGCGCAACGTCTCCGCCACCAGCTTGTCCATCATGAAAAAATAGCGGGGGCTGTGTTAGCGCCACAAATTTCGACACTCCAGCGCTATATTGAAACTCATACCCCCCCCACAGGAGCGCTCCTTAATACCCACGCCCAGGAACTCATGCTAGTCGAAGTACTGCGTGATCACCCGCTCAGTGGTCAAGGCAATCCCTGGCACCTTGCTGATGAGCTGCTTAAATTATTTGAAGCACTGCATCTGGCTCATGGGGCTAACTTTTCAACAGATTTAATGTCCGATATCTTCAGTGACGAAGCCACCAATATCCAGCTTTTATGGCAGGCGTGGCAAACACAACTGGAAATGGAACAAGCCACAACGCGTACCAAGGTTTACAGCGACGGGTTATCTAACCCCGCATTTCTGGTACCGCACAACGACGAATGCCTCTATCTTGCAGGCTATGATTGGCTCCACCAGGCCGAGCTCAACTTTTTACTAGCCTGCTTTGAGCGAGGTCTAGCGCAGGTATTTGTATCCCCTCATCAGCCCCTCTGGTCACAACTACATCAGGCAAACATTAGCCTGCCGACAATCCCTAAGAGCAATTCGCTAACTAAACTGCTCGATAGCATGTATGCCGGAGATCAAGAAACGCTGAAGAATCGCGCAGAACCTTATCGAAGCACGCCATCCCCTCTACTTGAAAGCCTGTCGATATTTAAAGCGGGAGATCCAGAGCATGAGGCGCGTGCAGTCGATATCCAGACCCGGCAATGGTTACTGGACGGCTACCAGCACATCGCCATCATCACGGAAGACCGCCGTCTGGCACGGCGGATCAGCGCCTTGTTACGCCGCGCTAGCATCGATGCCCAAGATAGCGCCGGGTGGCCCCTCTCTACCACCACCGCTGCAGGTACTTTGGAACGTTGGCTGGAAACCATTGAAAGTGACTTCGATCATTCATCTTTGCTCGACGTGCTCAAATCAGGATTTTTATCTGCACCGGGATTTTCCAAAGATACGGTCTATCGTTTGCAATTGGATATTGTTGAGCACGAAGGCATTGCCCATAGTTTGCAGGCCTACCGACAAGCCCTTGCCGCCCGAACAACTGCATTAGGCGGCACTCAAAGCACGGCGGTTCACCAAATCTACCATTTGCTTGACCACCTTGAGCAGGCTGCAGCACCACTGCTCCCCCTATTGACAGGAGGCACCAACAAGCCAGAGATCATGATCGATGCACTGCGCGAGAGCCTAGATCGCTTGGGACTCTGGCAAGGCTACGGCCATGACCCCGCTGGGCAGCGAATCCAGCAAGAATTTCAAGACATGCATCGTGCGCTACAGCATCGTGATATAACACTGAACTGGTTTGAATTCCGTAGTTGGCTAGGCCGCGCATTGGAGACCCATAATTTCCGCCCCACCCTTGAAGACAGCCCCGTGCGTATTATGCGTTTCGATCAAAGCCGACTGGGTCATTACGATGGCTTAATCATTGCGGGTGCCGATGGCCAACACCTGCCTGGATCGCAGCATCGGCAGATATTTTTCAATGAAGCGGCTCGCTATGAACTCGGGCTCAAAACCTGGGAGATCGAACGGCAACAGCGCTTCAGTCAGTATCGCCGCTTGCTACAAGCCGCCCCCCAAATATTGATTAGCTACTCAGGTGACTCAGACGATGCGCCCTCGCTACCTTCCGGGTGGATCGATTTACTACAAACCTTCCATCGCTATACCAGCAAGCAAGCAATCGAAAACACCCACTTGCATGAATTGCTCGCGCTAGACGAGGCACAAGTTGAATCGCCCTACCCTGCAAGCAACCCAACGCCAGCGACTCGGCCTCAACCTACGATGCCTAGCGCCTTGATACCTAAAACACTGTCCGCCTCTTCTCATCAACAACTCATCGATTGTCCGTATCGTTTTTTTGCCGCACGAGGCCTACGACTGAGGGAAAGAGAACAGACTGCGGATATACTGGGTAAACGTGAATATGGCAGTCTGATACACCGCTGCCTACAAGCCTTCCACAGTGATCTCGATGATCTTGATGGCCCATTCCCGCATGTCGTGACCCAGCTTAACCGAGATGATGCCATACAGACACTCACCAATATCAGCCGACAAGTATTCGAACC
Organism: Lepetodrilus elevatus; assembly: GCA_034780755.1. Lineage (NCBI taxonomy): Eukaryota > Metazoa > Mollusca > Gastropoda > Lepetellida > Lepetodrilidae > Lepetodrilus > Lepetodrilus elevatus. Next base: position 21,147 of record JAVCKZ010065955.1, read on the forward strand.
TGAGCTTAAAAGAAATTTTGAACACCAAGGTTGGTGGCAGCTCTGGCAGCACCTACTACCCGGATACATCGACTGGCAAATGAAGCGCGCAGATAACTGGACGGTTAGCGAAGCAGAGCAGGAGTACCGTCAACCTCTCGGCGACGGCCAATTCCAGATCATGGGGAAAATCGACCGCATTGACCAATGCCCTGAAGGTGTGGGCCTAATCGATTACAAAACAGGGGCCATCGCCTCACGGGCTAATGTAGAGGCAGGTGAGGCCGTCCAACTGCTCACCTATGCTTTACTGCTTGAAGATACCGTAGAAACCACCTACCTTAGCTTTGATCCGCGCAAAGGGGTAAAAACTGAATCAAAAATAAGCAAGGGAACCCTAAATCAACTTCTGCCCACCATCAAAACTCGACTGAATACGATGCTGACTGCAATCCAGCGAGGCCATAAACTACCCGCATGGGGACATGAAGCCATCTGCCGATACTGCGAAATGAAGGGATTATGCCGAAAAACAATATGGGATGATAACGATTCTCATTTATAACCAAGAATAGAACCCACCTGCAATTGATCGCTTGATCTATCACCAATTTGTATTTCATAATACGCTGTAGAAGCTCATGATAGTTTTCTGGCATTTCAAACCCGCTGAAATATCCTAATAATATCCAGTCCGGAATTAAGTGCGCTAGCTAAAACTAAGTGGTTAGAGTTGCCCATAATCCTATGTACCAGGAATATAGTAGAGATTAGTCGTGGGACTCTTTACTAAAATGAAGATAACCGCTTCTTGTTACTTCTAATTATAGAAGCGCTATCCATAGCATGAGCATTAAAAAGGACTTACTGAACCAAAATTAGAACAGGCTATAAAATTATGAAGCCAGCAGACAAAAAACAGATTAAAAACTCATCTAAGACGAAACCTTCCTCGGAGTTCCTGTTTCTTAGCCAAGGACAAGCAGACGCAAGGAAGAAAATCGGGGAAACGATATCTGGGGAGACTCATTTTGTAGCCATAATAGGCCCCTCTGGAAGCGGCAAAACCATGTTACTCGAACAGTTTGCTCAACATCTGGAGCAAAATGTAACACTGGCACGTATTTCCCACTACGAAAACTCTTCAGTCAATGTGCTCCATGATGTTTTAACTGCCTTTGGACACCCCCCAGGGAATTTAGGCACTTCAAAAGACCAAAACCTCAAGGAGCTCCTTGATTTTTTACTTGATCAAGACTCAAAAAATAAGAAAACGGTTCTGATGATCGATAATGCAGAAACGATGGATCACGAAACGTTATTCTCATTTTATTCACTTTCTGAACTTCGTTCAGAGGGCAAGGGTTTGTTAAGTATAGTGCTAGCAGGTGATGTAGACTGGGCTCTGCAATTAAGTCATCCCGAATCAGGTCAATCAGCCTTTCCAAGCACACCTACCGAAATCACCCCATTTACTGAAACAGAAACTTATTTATACTTACAGAAATTTCTCCGGATTGCTAACCCATCAGAACAAACCTCTGTTTCCAAACGTGGTGCCAAACTTATCCACTTTTATAGCTGCGGCAACCCCCTCGCCATTAAAAAATTATCCGATTGGGCTCTACAATTTGCCAATTTAAAAGGGAAAAATAAGCTGACCCAGCAATTTGCAATGAAAGCAGTAAAAACGGCTCAATGGGTAAGATTCTCGGAGCAATTCCAGCCTGTTCATGCTAGAAAAGAAACATCCGAGAGTACCCCACCCTCTGAAGGACAAGCAAAAGTCATTCTTTTCAAATGCAATCAGAAAGTTTCCGAACATAATTTGGGGAAGAAGCTCTTTTCACTGGGTAGAGCGCCTACGAATACACTGACATTACGGCGCCCTACTGTCAGCCGCCGCCATGCCTGCTTGACCATTCTAAACAATCAAGTATGGATAAAAAACCTTGGTACAACTAATAGCACTTATGTCAATGCACAATCTATAAAAAACACGCCTCTCAGTGATGGAGACATCATCCGAGTCAGTGATTTTTTGTTGCTTTTCATCTACGAAAGCAATGACACCACCGGAGTAGAAGCAATACCAACAACCGCAGCCTTATCGGCGGAAGAAAAAAGCAATAAACCATCAGATCCGGCTCATCAGGAGGTGCATAAAGCTCCAGAAAACCTAGACAGCTCTGAAACTATAGTAGAACCACTACTTACAGAATTTACCACCCAGCAGACTTCCAACAAAAGCAGTGACACCACTGGGATAAGAGCAATACCAGCGACACCAACAACCTTATCAACCAAAGAACAAACAAATAAACCATCAGACGCGCCCCGTCAGGAAGCTCATAAAATCTCAGAGAATCCGGACAGTTCTGAAACAATAGTAGAGCCAGCCCCCACCAAGTTGGCCATCAAGCAAGCGTCTAATAAAAAAAGCTTCACCACTCGGGATGAAGCAATAACGACAACGTTATCAGCCATAGAAAATAGAAATAGGCAATCAGACACAACTCACCAAAAAGCTCATAAAAATCAAGATAGTTTGGACGGTTCTAAAGTAACAGAGGAACCAACATCCAATGGGCTGCACTCCTCACAGCAAGCCTCTAATACACGAAAAAACCACGCGTTATCGGTAGTTGAACGGCGCCACCGTAGAGAGCGAGAACACAACAAACGCCGTTTTGTCCTAATGGCTGGCGGAGCAGCCGCCTTATTTGGGCCTATGCTAGCCGTTATATTTTTCTTCAACTTGGCAGGAAGTGAGTCTACACCTACCATTGAGGTGCCAGCAAAATTGGAAAAAGCGCCTATCCAAGATAATTCCTTGAGTACAGAAGCGGCTTCACAGCAACAACAAGACTCGATAGCCAGTAACAACAACGCTACAACATCTCTTGAATCTACGATGGAATCAAACGATGCAACAGGTAACAAGCAGATATCAGAGTCTGTCATTGGCGATAACAAGCTTCAAAAACTAATCACTCAAGCCCGTCAACACATACGTAACGATGAGTTCTCTCAAAGCTTAAAACTCATTATAGAAGGGACAAAGCTTGACCCCAACAGTCATGAACTGGCTTCATTACAAGCTGAATCCATCGAAAAGCTCGAAAAGAAAGAACAGGAGTGGAAAAAGACTAAGTAACAATATCCTATTTAACCATCTCCAGTTCAGGCTATATTCAGGTTTTCTAGCGTGTAATGCTTCCTCGGCACACAAAATACTTAAGGCATCATTATGCGCTGGGAAATTATATTGTTACTCGTTGCCGCCCATACAAGCGGGGCTTCAGAAATAGATTTTCGTCATTCCAAATCTGTTGGATATAGCTTATCCACTCCTCCCCAGTCTGCTGACCAAGCGCTCGACATCGCTCCAGACTTCAAACAACCGAGGCTAGTTAAGGAAGGAGAATCGCTTAATACCACCTCCCATAAAAAAAGAACACCCAAAACCCTTCAGTATAAGTCTAACCGTAATTCACAACGTTACTCTATTGCGCGAGCCTGGATTTCGCTCCATACAGATACGGATTTTGACGGATACTACCGACGTCTAGACCTATCCTTTGATGCCAATGTTTATTCTGGAAGCGCTTATATCTATGCCAATATCTACTTGAGTTTCGAAGGTGGCCCATGGAACCTTCTGTACACATCCAATGACTTTAAGATTACTGGAAACTCCATGATGGATGAGTACGTGGTAGAAACCGAGCTAGACTCAGGTTATCCCGCTGGATACTACGATGTTTTGATTGAACTTTACGATGCCTACTCCAACCAATTCTTAATCGACTACGGGCCCTACGACAGCTCAGAACTTTCTGCACTTCCTATGGAGGACAGACGTAGTGACCTCTCGGAAAACTACAACGACGGAAACTATGACGCATACGCGTTCTATGGTAGTGGTAGCTTTGGGTGGATAAGCTTGCTACTTCTCTCCAGTTTATTCCAATCAAAACACCACCTAAGCGAAAGGCGAACTATACTTGCTAACCAATAAAGCAAGCGCCAATGAGCAGTGAATTTAGGTAACTCCTAAAACGGGATATCGTCATCAAAATCATCCGTCATCGGCTGTGCTGCAGGCTTAGGGCTAGGAGATGATCCCTGAGGCTGAGGAGCAGCGGAAGACTGCGGATGTGAACTTGTTGGAACAGGAGGCGCTTCATAACTTCCACCACCACTGCCACGACTATCGAGCATTTGCATCTCGTTGGCTACAATTTCAGTGGTGTAACGATCCTGACCGTCCTGCCCTTGCCATTTACGCGTCTGCAAACGGCCTTCGACATACACTTTAGAACCTTTGCGCAGATATTCTGCCGCAATTTCTGCGAGACGATTAAAAAATACCACGCGATGCCATTCGGTATTTTCTTTTTGTTCGCCTGTCTGCTTATCCTTCCAGCTCTCAGAGGTTGCCAGGGTTAAATTGGTGACTGCACCGCCACTGGGCATGTAGCGTGTTTCTGGATCCTTGCCAAGATTGCCGATCAAAATGACCTTGTTGATGCCTCTGCTCGCCATGGTGTCTAAAATTCCGAATAATGTGTGGGCAGGTATTATGACATTGAAAAGGCATCCAAGGCGACTTCATCCAGAGTGTGCTTATCAATCTTTAAATACGCCATGCCTTCATTGGCAATCACGACAGCTTCTACTACACCCGGCACACCCGTCAACCGTGCCGCCAGATCACCTGCCGAGACTTGATCCTGACGGCCAACTTCCAAAACATAACTGGCCAGATATGTGGGTTTTTGCATGGTTGCGGCAGCCAGCAGCCAAAACATAACGACCACCGCACCAAAGAGAAAAACGGCAGACATACCATAATTTTCATGCAACCATCCCCCCACAGTTCCGCCTACGAATATTCCCAAAAACTGAGACGTTGAATACACACCCATGGCCGTGCCTTTAACGTGGGGTGGAGACAGCTTTGCGACCAAGGAGGGCAAACTCGCCTCAAGTAAGTTGAAGGCTGAAAAAAAGACAAACAGCCCTGCTATCAAACCCATCATCGTGCCACCGTTCCAGTACAATAGCACTTCGGCAAGCAACAACACGCCCACCGCTCCGACAAAGATACCTTTCATGCGCTGGCGTTTCTCCGCCAATATAATAAAAGGCACCATCGCCAAAAAACCTGACAACACCACAGGAAGATATATTTTCCAATGATCCGTCGCATCAATCCCCAACTGATTCTGTAGCAGCAGCGGCAACACCACCCAATTCGACATTAACAGTAGATGCAATACAAAGATCCCGAGATCAAGCCGCAAGAGCTGTGGATCCATGAGCACGGCACGAAGATAGCTCGTGACCATGCCCGTATCTCGATGACGACGGCTTTGGGTCGGCGTAGGAATAATCTTGATAACGATCAGCGCCGCAATCCCCGCCAAAACAGCAGTCAGCCAGAAAATACCGGCAACACCGACCCAATCATTTAACAGCGGCCCCACCACCATCGCCACAGAAAATGCCGCACCAATGGTCATCCCAACCACTGCCATAACCCGTGTGCGCATAGTCTCGCGTGTTAAATCCGCTAGCAATGCTAGCGTGGCGGCTGCAATCGCGCCACTGCCTTGCAATGCCCGCCCTAAAATAACGCCATAAATAGAATCCGACAGCGCGGCCACAACACTGCCCAGTGCGAACACCGCCAGCCCCCCCAAAATTACGGGTTTACGCCCCACCCGATCAGACAACATACCCAATGGCACCTGTAACATCGCCTGGGTTAGGCCATAGATACCAATGGCCAAGCCCGCTAAGGTTGGCGTCACACCTGTCAAACCTGTTGCGTAAATCGCAAACACCGGCAAAATCATAAACAGGCCCAGCATGCGGACACCATAGACCCCCGCCAGACCCAAGGTTGAGCGTTTTTCCAAGGAAGTTAAACCGAATTGTTCGTGACTAGGCATGTAGCTAATAGATTTCTTTCATGAATGAGGAAACATTATACCCCCCTCCACCAGCAGCCTAAAATAATTAGAGAATGCAGAGGGAATGTAGCCTGTCGGCAAAATCCTACTGGTCGCTTTCGCTTTTTATCGCTCGTTCCCCCAATTGTAATTTAGCATGATTCCAAACTTGCTCATCAGGATTAAGTTTGAGCGAATAGGCCGGCAGAAATACCGTCATGATGCTCCCATTATTTTCTTCGGCCACCCTTGCTTATATTTTCATTGAGTGCCTGCCACGCTACGATACCGTGCAAGCCAATTAAATGCCGTTCTTAAAGGGATACTGTAAATACGAGCAACCAGCGCAACAGGTTCTTTTCTGACAACAATGGCTTCAACAAATTCTTTATGTTTATAATTTTGCATGCTGGCAACCACCCTGGTTTGGGTTTATGCCGAACGATTGGAAAATACGCCCAAACGACGATATGCAACCCAGAATAGAATGGAATATGCTCTTGCTAATGTGCATCGAACCATCGCCAATGAAATTGGCAGACCAGGTTTTGTTAGATGCCTCTAAAGCGCTTGGAGTTATGCTAGTCTAGCGCATTCTTAATTAAGCGCTAGAGAAACGAATGAGTAAATTACAAGCCCTGATTTTTGATGTAGACGGTACCTTAGCCGACACAGAGCGTGATGGTCATCGTGTAGCCTTTAACCAAGCTTTTGCCGATGCTGGCTTGGACTGGGATTGGACTGTGGATGTTTACGGCGATCTTTTGAGTGTAACCGGAGGTAAGGAGCGGATACATTTTTTCCTGCAAAAATATCAACCAGACTTTTCTGTTGATGGTGATTTAACAGAGTTTATCGCCTCGCTGCATAAGACAAAAACCGATCATTATCTTAAGCTGTTACAGCAGGGTAGAATTCCCTTACGTCCCGGTGTTGAGCGACTTTTGCATGAGGCGAAGGAGGCGGGCTTGACCCTGGGTATTGCGACTACTACCACGCCTGCCAATGTCAGTTATTTGCTCAAATCAACGCTAGGCGCAGACTCATTTGCTTGGTTTGATGTCATTGCTGCCGGTGATATTGTTCCTGCTAAAAAGCCCGCTGCTGATATCTTTGAATACGCCTTGAAAGATCTCAACCTAAAAGCAGATCAATGTATGGCTTTTGAAGATTCCGGCAATGGCATTCTTTCTGCGCGGGGGGCAGGTCTTAAAACCATTGTCACGATTAATAATTATACTCGCGATCATGATTTTTCAGATGCGGTGTTGGTATTGGATCAATTTGGAGAACCTGATACGCCTTGTCAGGTTTTGCAAGGAGCGCCCATGAAAAAAGGGTATCTTGATGTCGCACAGATTCGAGAGTTATTCGCGGCTGATTCATCGTAATCTGTTTTTAAAAACGGAGGGATATTGCGATAGTGGGTTATTTCTGTGAATATACTATAATTTTATAATGAAATATCACAAAGAAATCAAATCAGCGCTGGATTTGGCATGCTGTAGGGGTGTAGCCGCGATATAATGTATAAATAACTTCAACAAAAACAGCTTGTTTGCTAATATTTCTTGAAATCAGGT
>JAVCKZ010065956.1:0-14558 GCA_034780755.1 Lepetodrilus elevatus
ACACACACACACACACACACACACACACACACACACACACACACACACACACACACACACACACACACACACATGACGACAAGCAATTTAGGTATCATGATTTGCATGCAACCACTTCAACTTCAGTTTTGAGATAAAGAGAACATAAACATTGCACTTAGATGTTATTAAATAGTTGAGAGGTTTGCCCAGAAACAATATCCTTTAGTTGACAAGGCTTTGTTTCAAGCACAAATATATTTGGATCTTGACAGTTATGCATGGTAAGGTACACAAATGTACTTGAACTATCTGTACAAGTAATATCAGGTAAATCAGATCAACTACATTCCTATGGTGTTACATGGCTAGCATGGGGTCATTTAGGCCATACCGTTCCAAAATAGCCATAAAATGGTATGCAGATTTAATACAGTATGAAAACCAATCATAATCAGGCAACGGTCCATTGTTCATACATACATAGAACTGTTTTCTAATACTAAATGTCATGGAACGATCGTGAGTATATGGTTTTTTTAATTCAATATTAATAATAATAATAAAACTAAAATGTGTTATACTCCATACACTAGGGTGTATATTTAGAGGACTACAAAGTTTATGAACATTAATAATTAAAATATTGATTAAATAAAATTAATAATAATACACAAATGAACATGAACAAAACATACATCTACAAACATAACTACCTAGTAAGACACCATAAAAAGAAATAAAATCCATGTTTCCTATAAAGAATTTAAGTCTATCTGTAAGAATCTATATGTCTAGCACTAAGAAATGCATGTCTGGTTGTATCTATGTATATAGCTTTAATAATCCACATAAACCTTTAAGAATCTATGTATATATAACTTTATGGACCTACATTTAACTGTAAGAAAATACAACTCTAAATACAACTCAAAAAGTCAACTATGTTTACTTTTAGAATCAATGTCTACAATGTAATCAGCTACATCTACCTTTAATTATCTATGTCTACCTTTAAGATCTATGTTTACCTGTAACAATTTACACCTACCTTTAAGAATCTATGAATAATGTCATGAACCTACATCTAACTGTAAGAAAACACAACTATAAATACAACTCTAAAAATCTAACTATCTCTAACTATTAGAATCCATGTCTACCTTTAAAGATCTATGTCTACCTTTAAATGATCTACGTCTACCTGTAAGGTAAGGTAAGGTAAGGCAGGTGACTTACCGTGTGAGACCCAGCCATGTTTACATGTTTCACAGTGCCGGAGACAGGTCTTGCCAGGGGAGAAGCATTCACACAGGCAGTTAGGATGGGTACAGCGGATAGCCTGGAAGAAAAACGCCGATTTCATGGAAAAGTCGGATTTCATGACAGCGAAATGTCGTATGACACTGTGAAAGCCTGGAATGTGACTGTGATGCGGTCTGTCCAGCAGTCGTAGATCCATGCCGCGATGGAAGCAGCCACGGCCATGAATATTCATTGTTCTTTCCCGTCCCTCAGGGGGGTTGAATTAAGACTTACTCTTGTAGCATGTTCAGCTCGTATGCCGATTCCTGCGAGTGCATGTAATATATTTTCATAAAAGTTGTTTTTCACTTTTGTTTAAGAAACTATATGCTACGAGTCGTCCATTATCTGTGAGTGTTAGGAACGGGGGACGGAACTCGGCACACACATGGGTTAAAAAAGTTTTCCACTGACAAGACTCCACTGACTGACAGTCGGAGAGCAAGCGGTGAGAGAAAGTCGGAGCCTCACTTAAAGAGAAACAATTCCAAAAATGCCTGTTACTAAATGACAGATGCCCCGTGGTAATAAGGAAGAGGCCTAACAGACAGGTATCGGACCAATGTGCAAGCTTTGAAATGAGGAGCGAACTCGGGAGAAGCAGGTTACACACATAAATTTCATTTCATCTCATTATTGATGTGGAGTCTTTTTTCTTACTCTCTCTCACTCACTCTCTCAACTGCCCAGCCTTTCGCGCCGCGGCACGGATTCTTCATTCGAGACTGTTATTCTAGCCTGGGACTAACGAGGCAGATTTTTATTGTCATGGTCTTAATAACAGTGATCTGGGTCTTCCTCCAAAGCTAGGAGGCGGGCGTACGGCCTGGAGGTCCGAACTTCGAAGGGGCGATTCCCGCGAGGAAATTAACAAAAACTCCACCTAGATTACACTGCGTCCCATAGATTGCATTGCTCCATACGACTTTCGCTGATCAATGAATATGAAAATTTGATGAGAGTTGATGGACGGGCGCGAACAGATTTTAAAAAGGGGGAGTAATTATTATCTTATCCCTCGTAAAGCTTATAGCCAGTCACATGCAACAGTAGCTTTCTTTAACACACTATCACAACAGATGGAGAACAATTGTCCCTAGCCACATTGAGCTTGTCGGGAGATGTGTGTATTTGAAACATTATTATGGAGTTTACTGTTACTTTATAAATGTTAATGGTGTTATTTTTTTCAATGAAATTTGCAAGACAGTATGATAAAGTCATAGAATATAGGGTTTATCCAAGTTAACAGGGGTAAAGATGACTATTAAATTTTACATACATGTACTAATATTAAGTGTACAATTATTGCACCTTTTAAGTCAAATGTGTTGGTACAATGAGTTGGGTAATGTGTTTCAAATTACTGTGGAGATGTTAGATGGGATTTCACTCATGCATTTAACAGTTACAATTTAAATACAAAGAAATTTGTCTTCTACAATATTTTAATACTTTTTAAGAACACATTTCTCTTAGCTTGATCACAATAGTACAAGACAAATTACATTTTAATGGAAAGTCGGTTATGTAATTTAGAAACACATTTTGTAAAGTGTAAGATGAGTGTGAAAAAGGCTTTTCTGTTATATAATTCAATATTTGTCGGTGGCACCAATGGTACAAGTGCAGAAAGAGGGTGGTGTGGAGACATGAAGAACACAATAACTGATTAAGAAAAGTTAGCTTGTCATCTTATCAATGTAACACAAGGTTTCTGATTGTCACACTGAACACTTGTTGGCAAACAGTTAAAACCAATGCAAATCAATAGAAGACTGTAGCATGTCCTATCAAACAACATCTGTAAAATGAGGGTATCAAATAGAATTACAAATACAGTATCTAGTAGAAAGGCATTTCTCCTCAACCACCAACCCTCCCACATTCCACCACCCACTCCACCACCCATTCCACCACCCATTCCACCACCTTGACGCTCACCCCACCTACTGCCTCATCTATCTCCAAGTTCCCATAAAACATATCCTACAAGCGAAAATCTATATACATTTTGAAATATATACGACATTAGATATCGTTTTAACCTCTACGACATTTCCAATGTATTTATGTACGTGTTTGACAGACATTACTTATGACTACACCGATATTTCTCCGAATCAAAGACACTCGTACTGTGATTTATCGACTCGATACAAAGTTGCGGAATTGGAAATCTCTGGGCGGTAATGGATGTCTTCGTGGATCCTTGTCCTCGTGTCATAGCCAGGTATAAATCTCGCCGCTGTGACCGTGCACCCAATGTGCAGCCAGCAATAAGCCACTCGTGAGTGATTTTCTGACCCCGATGTCACAAGTCCTCGCAGCTCCTACATGGCCAAGCATGCGCCTCACAATGATCTCCTGCTTCAGGGAGTAATTGAACAATTCCTTATACTTTGTCAATACTTTTGTCATGTGTTGGCTGGAGAGGGACGTCAGGAGGAGGGAAGAGTTTCAGACCCCGGGACATAAATACAATTGCTTTGACATCACCAGGGCGACACCTGGAATTTTTCATGCCACGATTGACAAATCAAAAGTCCGGGGGAAGTCAAACGACAAGACTGATGAACGATTGACAAATCAAAAGTCCGGGGGAAAGTCAAACAACGAGACTGATGAGAAGCGGCATTGGAAGACGCTGTCTCTTCATTCCCGAGGTTGAGCTTTATCAGATTAAAGCCAGGGGGAATTTGTCACTGACTTGACCATTGACTAAACTGAAACCAGGGATACGGTACTTTCTGATTCTGGGTGTCATTTGCGGTGAGCAAGACTCGCTCGATTCCATCTTCTTAATTGGAGCGGGTCGGGGGCTCCTGGTGTTTGGAGGGCTGCCACATCGGACATAGGAAGCCCTGATCACTCAGAAGATCCGAGCTCTCTTGTCAAGTTGTGGACGCAAACTACTAAAGCTTGAGAGCTGACATTTCCTTGCGGATGATCATAAACGTCCCTTTGTTGGGGGAAGCAGATTAGAGTTTGTCCATAATAGGAAGTATTCAGGAAGAAGATATATAGACCAACTTCCAACCGCTGGTTTGTTCCCACAGGCCCCACAGACCTCAATCGGGGTAATGAGTCCTCGAGATCAATATTGGTCGATACCACAAAAGTGTCTACCCTGTGAGGACAGACAATACATCTCTATGACAAATCCAGCCAAGTTCTGCCTGACAATAACCAGTAGTAGCATCGCTCGCTTAGTGATTAGGGTGATTGAATGTCATTAACTGACTCTTTGACAAGGGGTCTGGATTGCAAGGGGACCTCCAGCCACTGGTGGGGACAAACGTGCCTGATGAATACCGCGACCCTCCTCTGCACCACTATCGCAATCATTTTAACTGGGTGAAACTCATTTTCCTGCCATAGCAAGATATATTGACATTGGACTCAAATAAACTTGAGAGCCAGAGCCGAGAGTGTCATGAAATTCCATCTCTCAGGCCCATCTTTCCTCTCTCTCTCTCGCTCGCTCTTCCCTCGGCTCATGCATCTGCCTGCTATAAATAGCCCGCCCCTCTCTCTCTACATCGCTATCTCTGCCTTGTCTATTGCAGTGTCATCTGACAAACTTTCCAGCCTCATCCCAGCCGAGCTTTCTCAACAAACATCGCAGCCGCGGACCGAGAAGCCTAAAAACATCCCCGACAATTCCTCTGGTCATTTTCATCAAGTGTGAATATTAGTCCCCCCCCCAATCCTACACCACTGTCTACTACTCCAGCACAGGGAATGACACAAGGCTAAAAATGACCTCTGAAGATGAGCCAAGGATACACCTAGCTCTATCTTGTACACATCCCATCACCAGATGCCTACGATGCCTGTACCACTGAACCATGAGATCTCTCATTCATACATCACAGCCATTGATTTATCGTCCCTCCCAATAACTTTTCTCCCCCCTCGCGTTCCTCTCAAAGTTACCGTCCCCCTTTCCGCGAACTTCGGACAGTTGGAAAGTTGGGTAAAAGTGTGTTAAAAAAAACTTACCTCAAGTGGTTTCATGACTGGCCTGACAAGGGCATACTGGCTGGCAGCTAGGAGGAGAGTAGACTTCCTTCCCAGTCACAAGGCAGCAGTAGGTGACTCCTGTGCTGGAACACAAGCCAAACACAAGCCAAATTTAGACAGTCAGCACCAGGGTCCACAGAGCTGGGAGGGAGGGGAGAGAGTCCGGGGTGAATGGTAAATGAACAAGTTTCGGTCCCGTGTGGCACTACTGTCAGTGAGGCCTGCACAGACGGTCTGTCTGTCTGTCTTGTCTGTCCTGGGTCCAGGGGGGTGGGGGTGGGGGGAGAGGGGGGATGTCTTTCCTCACAACAGCTGGAAGGATGGACAGGGCCAGGGTAGGGGGAACTGAGCCGCAGTGAAGAAGATGACAGCCATATTGCTTTGATCTTGTCTCGCAGGAAGAACGTCAAATTTATGGGATGTACCGAAAAGTTTGCCAAAGTTTTTTTTAAAGTTTGGGGATTTTTAGAATTTTGGGTTTCAGGTGTAATAAATGAAATAATTAATTCTGAGAAACATAAATAGCAGAACTGATTCATATGACACAATATACATGATACAATAAAAAAAAAAAAAATGTAAATGTCAAATATGTAGACAAATTGCATACAGCGACATTTTCAAGAATCAACTCACAATATATAATGATTGTCACCGAGGAACAGTTAGAATAACTCCAGAAATGTGAATATACCGGTACTGTTTGTCAAATGATATTCCCCATTTGTTTTAGACATATTCTTAATTTATCTGGGTTTTTTTTCTTCTAAATTTAACATGATTACAGTCTATTGGGTTTAGAATAACAGAAGTGGATAAAACATTTTCAGTTAATATGATTGCATCATTTCCCCATATATGTATTAATGAAGTGCACAGTATGAACAACCTCACAGCCATGAAAGATGGCAGGCGGTATTGGAGATGATCCCCAGGGAGTTGAGACGGTCAAATTAACACACACAGAGATCTATAAACTGGAGTAATGATATATGTGGTGGTATGAGCATGCTCAAAGCATACACTTGGTACATTCTAAATGCTATGGAGCCAGACATATTAATGTGCACACAATTTAATGCTAAAGCAGCTACAAGACTATTATATTATGCTAGTAAACACTTTTCTGGGTTGGTTTTCAGTTACAAATTTAAACAAGCTGTGACGAAAGTCTTAAATAAATGCAACAAGTCACAACCTTGCATTTTTCACATTCACTTCTGGGTCTAGCTTGTTATTATTATTATTTTTTTTTATTGTTGTTGCTATGATTATGATTATGATTATGATTATTACTGTTACTGTACTACTATTATAATTATAATTATTATCATTATTATTAATATTATTATTATGTATTTTGTTTTGATCTTACAAAAAAAACATCCACAATATTCTGATTATTTTCCTTCTACTACTTCTTCTTATCTAAATATGTCATTACCAACACAATATGTCCATAATTAATCAAATATTAATTATCCAACATTTCTTTAACATTTCAATTTTTCTTTTTCAAATGTTCTTTAAACTTCGCCCTGCTGACTAAAATCAAAGTGTTATATTTCTGCATGTGATCGGGCAAGTTAACTCACCTTCAGCAGGGAGAGGGTTAAAAGTGAACAATGAAAATCAGTAAGCTACCGGATGACAATATCTTGACAATATAATTGGTGCCATTTAATAATAATAATAATAACAATAATGTATGTTAATAATGCACCTGATCCACCCCCTCCAGTATATTAGTTCATTTATAACTGAAATATATTGCTATTTTTGGATATGAACCCATATTAACTCTAATATTGATAACCAATGTTACTAACTCTCAATATCTATCAAGATATACTTGCTACTACTATACACACAACACTTAGTCTAGCCTGTCTCTTCATCCTGTGTGTGCCTCTAGTGCAACTAATATGGCAATGACAAATGTATAGGAGACACAATCAATAGATTGTCTTTAGCTTCTACACTTCCATGGCTTCACAGAAAACCACCAAGGAGTCAATGAATCAAGCGCTGGTAATGTTTGTTCAAACTGAAAATATTAGTTTTTCACACTGGTGAACAATTACTTCATTTTGGTTCATTACCATCCATTTTTTTCCTAGTGAATAAATGTCTTTTGGCAATTGATTCATAAGAGAATGGTTTCTTACACTGTTTGTTTATGTACTGTCATATTCTATGTTGGCTTTTCATGTGTTTATGTACTGTCATATTCTATTTTGGAATTTCTACGTATTTTGGGATTTTTATTGTAATTTTTTTTTACGGTGGGTGGTAAAGGGGTAATCAATATGCAGGATACACTGAGTGAGATTCAAACTCAGAACTTCCAGTTTTATGATCGACCGCACTAACCTGTTAACTAATTAATGCAATTCATACACGCAATCACATACCAACCCTCCTTATACCCCTTATTATGATCAGTGCCTGTTAATGAAGAGTATTTTATTGATCATTTTCTCTAATCAGTGATATCGTTCACAGAACAGCATTAGATATCATCAAATATTCTTGACATGGTTCTTCCATTTCAAATTCTACAATGTGGCCAGTTTGGTAAAATAACTGAAACAGGTGGCAGTGTTTGCATTTTATCCAGAATGGATTTGTTAACAATTTAGGAATTCAAATATGGTCCTTATAAATTAGGCTATATACCATACAATAATACATAATAAAATAGTAAAATGTAGAATATTTATACCATGCCCCGAGATTACGAAACTTTTCTGAGTACGTTTTCGTACTCAACTCAGAATTTTGTTCATAAAACGTCATGTGACGTCATAGTCTGAGTACGTTTTTGTGCTCAGAAAGTTTCGTAATCTCGGGCCCATGTGTTTATGTGAGAAATGTGAAAGGATATCAAACTATAACAAGACATATAGTACATTATATACTGCTATATACATATGGTATAACAATTTATAGTATGTGCAAGTGTGATAATCCATTAATAAAATAATATCAAAAGATATAAAATGGACCAATAATAGCTTCAGTAACAATGAATTCACATTTATATCATTATCGTTACCAGCAAGTCAGTCATTATTTTGCTGAATAATTAAATATTATTAGACACAATCAATATTAATTATCTTGATCGATCAATACAAATATTTCTTGAAGCATTTGATGCTATGAATTTAAAAAATAACAACAACAAAAACCAAATAATTATTATAATTAGAACAAAGTCTTTTACTATTTAGAAAATGTTCATTTGAGTCTGTAAGTACCTGTGAAAATTGTTTTCCAATTTCTCAAGAAAGTAATGCTATTCTAATGACATAATGGTTTATTAATGTCTCCATTATTGTCAATAGAATGACTGTCACTATTATCGAATATGTTGACACCAGTAATTGGTTGTCAAACAAAATAACATTTCCCAAATACCAGGATTTCATTGATTAGGTGTCAAAATTGTAGTTGACAGAAATCTATGTGGTTATAGAATTTTATGAATGAATGGCTCAACCTCCAGCAGCCAATTGACCCTCAAAGAAGTGCATCAAAATTGAATTTGGTGCTCTGGGGTTTTCGCCCCATAAAAGCATACCGTTTAGTGAAGGTGACCAAGAGATTGGCAAGTGAAGCGAGGTGGCACTACAGTACAGTCTAACCTTATACTGCCAGATATATTATAGATGGACATTACAACCAATCAACAAACAGAAAACAAGTTCCAAGGTTCAAATGTCATGGGTTCAAATGTCATGTATATCTTAATCATGCAGTATCTGAAGTTTCTGGTGTTACCATGGTTACTAATCCATGACAAAGATACAACTGGAGATAAATAACTAGGAACATTAATGGAGAACTTACTATCATAATATAGTCATGCTCATATCTTCTAATTCCTTTTGAAATGGTTTGACTGCATCCCATTGTATGGAAAGTTCAATCTAAGTAAAGTCACATTCGTTACCCCATCCCATGGCAACTTAATAATTCAAAATCAATACCTCGAAATATTTAATTTTAATTACTACTCTAGATTATGTTTAGTCTGAATTGGATATTTACAATGACATAAAACCAACCAAATAATGCGATTAATCCAACCATTTATAATATATAGCACAAGTATCACAATTCAATAAAAGCGGCAGCAAATACCACTAATCTCCAGGCTCCAGAGTACACTGATTAATTATACCAGAAGTCGCTAGAGTATATCTCTGTCCAGCAACCCACTCGAATACTAACTCTGACCCACTCCAGCTCTGGACCCAAACAT
The DNA here is from genome assembly GCA_034780755.1 of Lepetodrilus elevatus. Lineage (NCBI taxonomy): Eukaryota > Metazoa > Mollusca > Gastropoda > Lepetellida > Lepetodrilidae > Lepetodrilus > Lepetodrilus elevatus. The sequence continues at coordinate 9,581 of JAVCKZ010065956.1, forward strand.
GCCACCCACCCCCTCCCCCCTGCCCCCCTCCCTCCCTCCCTGCTACTGTGGCACCAACTGCATGCAGTGCTGTACCAGGCCCCTATATAAAGTTTTGCCAAAGTCATCATGCAAGTGTTAGAATTGTTCTTACTTGTGACAGAAGAGGGTCCTGGTATCATAACAGAGTCCTATATTCCATTAAAGTTGACAATGAGGTGTGACTGTGTCCTGCCTCTGTGTACAGTAGCCAGAAGTGTGTGTGAGTGTGATGAGCTAGCTTACAGGAATGGTTACAGCTAGTGGGCAGATAGGTCTATCCCACCAGCACTCGGTACATGGGCTCAGGCTGGTTGTCACATGAGATGCTAGCCAATGACATTCCGATAGCAGGCAATCTCACTCTCTCCCAATCAATACTCGGCCACTTCACTCAAAGACAGATGGCAGTTTAATTCCATATGGTTATGCTAATGCCACTGTCTTTCATTAAAATTTCCTTTGTGAAGCAATCTCTGCTTAATTAATTCCTAGGACACCCCGGCATGACAACACACCATCCACCCCAGGGATGTGCTTCCAAGATGATCAAATGAGCATAGGCATGTCGAGGGGATATGGGTATTCAGCATTGAGGGGGAAACGGGGACTCTAAGAGTTATCACACGATCTGAGCCAATGTGACAGAAGTTACTGTGTTGGGAGACCAGGCATGCGGCACAGGGGCGATATTGATTACGGCATCTGCAAATGTCATGATGTTTGGTTCATCGCCATCATTTTGACAGTGCCACCACACATGCGAGTCATCCCTTGGAGTGTAACAAGTTGAAACTGGGACAAATATTGACCGGTGCCGATACTTCCCCGTTAACTCTGCCGACTCGTCTTCTTCCCAAATGACAACATTTATAATAAGTGCAGATTTATTCTGAATTATTAACATTTAAAAGGGGGAGACCAAAGTTGACGTTTCTGAGACTCATCCGCAGCGAATTGTCATCGGATGGATCGATAGGCCAGCCAAAGCAATCAAATATACGTCGTCTGCTACCTCTAATAGAATAAATAATGTAATTCTAACGCTATTAGGAAATAACATGCTGATTAATGGTTTGTAATACATAGAAAACATAACTGGCAATAAAATGGAATGGTTTGGATTCTCGGTCAATTAAGCGGTACAGATCGTAAGCGTAAATGAAATTCGATATCACTTTAAAAATGTGTTCCACTCACCCCCGCCATTTTGCTGGTGCATGGTATATATTTTGCGACAATTCTTTTCTTGTAATATTTAACTATATAACAATTCTTAAAGATCCATCATATATATATTACTGATTTGAGTAGTAAACCATTATAATATATTTGCCAGTACATATTTCACGATGTTACTAGCTGTTACGACAATGTAACACGTGGTGTAAACAAACCGGAAACCGTATCGGCGGCTGATTTTCAGTTGAGCGTGAAAACATGTATTTACTTTTGACGTAATCAACGACATTAGGAGAACGTTTCATTGGTAATGATTGAACAAACATGACACTAATATAATGTTTCATTCAATGATACACCAACATTGCAGCTGTAGTCGACAAATGTAGTAAAAACTGTTAAAATGCACGAGTGATCGCGAGTTTCATTTGGACAAGTCCTGTCAAGTTTTCGAAAATAATGATCATCGATAACATGGATAGTTATCGTGTAGTGAGTGCATTGCTTGCTGTTTGCTGTCCACGTGAATGCACTGTCCATACATTTATCTACTAAAAATCACATACGTCTTAGAGATTAGCTGACATTGATAATATTTTAATTTGTGTAAAGAAATCAAGTGAAAGTGCCCCCTCCCTCCCCCACCCACATACATACCTTGTTTACATGTCCTTGAGTCACCGGTTTCCGATCACTTAACAGTAGTTCGTAGCATGCGATCGGTGTTCATAATCTGAGAAATGTTATGCTTGCCAACTACAAGTTGTCATTTCCCTTTACAAATGCACATAATTCCACTGTTGTTGCACTATTGTTTATTGACACTGAGAGATTACTTACACCATGTAAACATACCGGCGAGAGTAGTGTGTTACATATTTACAATCACATGCAATATTTAAGTTGTCAAGATTGTAACTCCGATAGTTTCCACATTTTAAAGTAGCTCCATTAGCCAGAATCTAAAAACAGTTATATAAATGACTATTGAGACCTTGCATGTGATGTCAATCAATACGTCACACAGCATTGTGGGTGGCAAGACAATGGGATTTTCCGCCGTTGCTCACGTCATCACATTGTTTTCTGCCACCCGACGATTGTTCCGTGCAAGGCCTCAGTAGTCTAGAATAAATAGTTTAACATCATCGCTGATTTGAAATTTCAATGAAATGTGAACAAATATATGATAAAACAGGTAAGGATTGGCCCAACTTTGCTTCCATAGATTAAAAAATTGACACACGTCACATGATTAATTTTATGTTAATTTCACAGTAGACATGTAAACATAGCAGATGACAGAACTTGATTTTGATTCATTTAAACATCATGAAAATATGGCATTAGTGAAACAGCACACTAATACGAACATATATATGCATATGAATAGCATTAAAATACTGTACATAGCTGGAAAGGGTGAATTTTTGGTGCTTAAAGAATGTGTCTGGTCTGGTTAACATAACTCTGGTACCTGTGATGTAATTATATGTTTTTTTTTCACACACAAATTCAATTTCAAAACGGCCGATCAAAATCAGGTAACGTTCGAAATTCGGTCCTCCGACAATACTATCACAAGCTAGGCTAGTATTAATGAAGACAGAACCTTTATTGAACGTGCAAACACAGTCAAATTATTAACATTTAAAAATTATATCTGTTATTAAATGTACATAAACTGAGGTTTTGTGACATTGTACAGTATTGCACAATTAAATACAAATTAGACTGGAGCTATTTAGTCCCCAGGTTCAAACCCTGTCCCGGCTGGGGAGCCCAGCATCGATATGTGAAAGTTACCTTTCTAATGCGATCATGATAGGATGCACTGTGACAGGGTTAGAACTTAACTTTAAAACATACTCTCCTCAATAATGATATAAATAACAAAACATAATTTCTTTACTAGCCCGTAGGTAGCTCTAGATCCCTCTAGCCTTAGTGCTGACCATAATAGACTTTTTATATATGTTATGTTCAGTCAAAGGCTAGAGGGCATCCATCCATTCAGGGAAAATTACATGCACATTACGATGGAAACCTGTATGATGAACAACATTTTGTGCTGCAGCCTGCCGGTGCGCCTTTAAAATGAGAAAATACATGTATTCGTTTATAACCCTTGGCTTTCTTTTCGAAAATGTTACCACAGCAGAAACACTTTTTCTCCATGTCGGCATGTTTTTATTGTCACGACTGTGACAAGTGTCTTGCTAGCCCTGCAAGATTTGATCTGTGATGAACATACAAATGGTGTTGCAATAAAGTTAATCAAATAGAACAAACAAAGCATTCAGTCAGAAATTCTTAACCTTTCATTAGTTAAAATGACTACAGGGCATCTGAAAAGTCTGAAAAGGTTAATTTCATAGTCAATGAAATACTAGCAATAGCCTACCATTACACTGTCAATGAAATAAGTGGCCTGGAATATTATTTTATTGTTATATTTGCCTTGATAATTATTATACATACTTCCCTGGCCCCCATTTCACAGAACAGTCGTAGCGCTACCCGAGAGTCGTACCTCCTTAGCAACTCCATGCTAACGTACACGAGTTACGACTCTCGTAGCGCTATGACTGTTCTGAGAAACGGGCCCCTGTTATATACAGTCATCCCAAATGGGTCAAAGATTCCCGCAGCAACGTTAAACTCCATATTCACTCACTCACTCACTCACTGTTGTATACAGGAAGTGCGGAACCATCAAATGAAATTGCATCTCATCTATCCTATAGATCCAAGTAGGCCTGTCATTAAAGAGTACTAATATACTAGTAGATTAAGAGATAAATCATAATTGGTTAGTTACAACATACAAGTATTGATCTGAATGGCTGTCATAGCTAATTGGAAGCTTAAAACTAATTTGTTCATCATTCACAATCACACAACTGTTCTTTCTGGTTGACATTCTTTAGTCTTATTTAACAAGTAATATATATAACAATGATGTTCACTGTGAAATTAATGATTTACAGATCTACAATCCAGTTTAGCACACTGGATTTGAGAGACAATAATTATGACCAGGTTACATTAATATGCTGTCAGACAGAAACAAATATTTTCAGTCATCAAATGAAGATTCAATGAAGTTTTATTATTTTTAGTATATGCATGAAATCAAAACATCTGGCAACCTCTTCTGGAATTGCAAATTGTGTAGAAAATTCAGACAGAATAGTAATAAATTTTGTATTTAAGAAATTAATGCCATTTTCATGCATCTTCATGCTCTAATTTCCTGAAGGTTTCCATAAAAGGATTTTATATTTTTTTGCTGTGCTCCGTTTCTGAGTATATTGTTTTGTTTAGATGGGACATTCACAGATACATCCTAAAGATGTATGAAGAGTCATGCCGTCATGGCCACTAATGTCATGGAATTTGACTACAGCAAGAAAGGTACACCATAGACGTCTGTTGATGCTATTACATATATAGTACATTACTTTTAGTTCTGTATTCTATTAGTATTGTCAAATTGTCATCCTGGACATCCATTCTGCTCTGGTCATCCGGATTATTCCTATTCTGTCTGTTCTTGATGTCCTGTTTCTTCCTTGTCTACCGGTAATTATGCCATCTTGTCATCCTGTCTTCTCCTACCATCCTGTCTGTTCCTGTCCTACTATTTGCTCATGTCATCTTGTCATCCTGTCTTCTACCATCCTGTCTGTTCCTGTCCTACTACTGTAAATCATAAAATTTTAACGAGCATAAAACTTTAACGAATTTAACGAGTTGCTCTTAGACGTTAAAATTT
>JAVCKZ010065967.1:0-14557 GCA_034780755.1 Lepetodrilus elevatus
GCACTTGGTGATGATTCTTGCCGCTGTGTTCTGAAGACATTGGAGGCGCCTTAATGTGCATGCAGAGACTCCGCACATTACTCTTCTCACTTCAGTGCCTCAGAGCATACTTAACCTATTTTAAACATTACCTTTCTTGCACTACAGAAAGTAATATACTAGTATTTAATCGTCTTTAGTATAATCGTACGTTCATAACGGAGTGATGTATAGATAGAGATTATGAAGCCGTGAGCTCTCAGTAAAACAGCTCTTAGCTGGGGATGGCTATCGCCCGCCATTACACGAAAGTAAACTACAGAAAACCCAGGGCAGAAACTTCAGGAAGTGATTGAAATACTGTATTGATACCGGTACGTTCCTCTAACAACAACATTGTTTTAAGACGTGAATATAGGCTGTTGCACACATGCTTCTATGGAAGATATATTTATTATATGAAATAGGCCATATGCGTCCCTTTTTGCTTACATGGGTTGAAGACCGTCACCCAACATTTCACAAAGCTGTATACATATACACCCACCGCATGGCTATGGCCAGGCCCCCGACTGGTGTGTCCATCCACTTTGTGGTACTTTCATGGATTACGAGGACAATATATGAACGTCACAATCTTGTCCTCTAAATGGAACAGTGCATCTGCTACTAATATCATAGACGTCGACAACTTGCTTGTTGGTATACTCTATACGCGGTATCACCAATGTCATCAAAGTATGTCAACCCACCAACAACCCACTTCCATCAACAACACACTTCTACCGCCACCCTCCCTCCCTCACCCTTCTGGCACCGACACAGTCGTGCAGCGTGCAGATACGATAGTTTGGTGCCAAGAATCTCCTGAATGAATCCGTTCAAAAAACTTATTGGTATATTCAGAAAACTTAGCATTGGTATTCCGATGCTAATTATTTGTGACTATACGAATGTTTCATTTCCCTGCAAAATATCCAGTATCGCTAGGAATTGCTGCCATGTGCTTTTTTAAACTTCTAAATTGTGTTCGGTAGCATGCGCAGTCGACTTCTTCCGCTTGAGTACATCCGGTTATGTGAAACCAACCTTCTTATTAATTCCAAATAACATTTAGTATTAAAGTAAGATATCTATGCGATGGTACGATGTATTAAAGTAAGATATCTATGCGATGGTACGATCGTCCCCTGAAGATTCTTCATTAACAGGACTAATTAAACGAAATATGTAGGTATCGTCCATGACTTCAATTGTAGTTGAGGTAATAAAACTATACATAACATTCTTACTTAGATTACCAGAATGATAGGCACACGTGCTTGGTTAAATTGATCAGAATTGCTCCAAGAGAAATACAGTAAATCAAGCGTCTTGTTATTCCAAGCACAGAGAATGGAGTGATGTTTACATTAAGACTATTCCTGTCGCCATTGTGAGACTGTTAGAGATAAGGTTTATATATATACTCTGCATATAATATAGTTTACAGATAGCGTCTATATATACACACAGCCGACAAGACAGTCTCCGTCCATGTATACAGACCCTGTGTTGTCACTTCCAATTGTCGTCAAATTTCCCCCGGATGTAAGCGGCTTGTTGGTCTCTCTACAGGGTAATGCAGTAATGATTCATGATTATACCTGGCTCCATTCATTAGTGAGTATTACTACAGCACTAATTCTAATGGTTCCTGCAAATGTTGATTGATCATGATCATGCTTCTCTGACTGGTGTCTGGAGTGTGCGCACCACACACTGTACAGGATCTGTTGTGTTCTGTGTGTACTGGAACAACCAGGCAGTAGATATACCCCGGTAAAACGAACACTTCTGGTAAATCATAACAATCAGTAAAACAAAGAACACTACTAACACAAGGTTGTCTCTTTGTTGTCCATCGATGTATGCTAAAGTGAAATAAAATTCAATCACAGTGGCAGATAGGAAATAATATAGGCATGCAATGTAATGTAAATATATAGGCATGTAATGTAAATATATAGGCATGCAATGTAAATATATAGGCATGCAATGTAAATACAGCGATCTGCAACCTCCATATACTATAGTAAAAAGTAACCACACCTGCTGATTGAAATTATAACATTAACTGACATGCTGAACGAGATGCCTATAGTCAAAGGTAACCACTGCGATAGTAAACGACCTGCTGTAGCTAAGATATGCCATAGTCGAACCAAACTTACATGCTTTACAAGGATACAGAAATAGCGATATAAATCACGAATACGTAGAGGAAATTCTTTACAAACTGTAAAAACAAATCATTAAAAGATCCGAAACCAAAATACTTCCCCTGACTATACCACCTCCCTTATCCTGCACCATCTGCCACCTGCACCATCTGCCACATCCCCTATATTTGTAACATCTGAAACATCTACCGCATACGCTACATAGATCTAGTACATCATCTAGCTATAAGTAGGATAGATCTGCAGCATAAGTTATCTACTATCTGCAACAACTTCAACATCTACATATTCGCCAACCGTAACACCAGCTAGATCTTTATCATCTTCAAAATCTGCAACATCTACCGCCTGCACCATCTGCGGCGCCCGCACCCTCCTCGTTATAGCAGTATACAGCGTACACCACTGCGACTGATATGACCTCATATTGGCTGAGATGCTTAACCTCTCGTCACAGGTATCGCTGTTCACGCATGTCCGTTCACAGTAGACGAGGCCTGTGGAAGAAAGCCATGTTATTTCTATCTATTTCAGCCCTCTGTGGATACACGGAGAAAACTTACCTTCTATTACACCTAAACGTACAGTAATTAGCATACATCAGATAATGGGAGCAGTCGACATATGGGTTAATGTTTATGAACGAACCACTTACCTCGACCACCAGGTGGTGCCCTCTGTGTGTCTATATCTTCCTCTCACCCTACCTCCCCTCTCCCTCCCCTCTCCCTCCTTCCGTACTTTCATGATATCTATCTACATCTTCTTTCTCCTTCCCTACATCCTCTTTCACTATCCATATATTTGTCTATCTGAATCTCTCTGCCTGTCTTGTTATTTCTCCCTCTCTCTACTTCTGTCTCTCTCTCTCTGTCTCTCTCTCTCTCTCTCTCTCTCTCTCTCTCTCTCTCTCCTTTCCATAAATAAACCCATCTCTTTAATTCCCACCATACTCTCTGCTTCCTTCTTTGTGCCATTGTTTCCCTCTCTCTCTCGCTCTCTCTGTCTCTTTTTCTCTCCACTCTCTCTCTTTCTCTCTATCTCTCCCTCCCTCCCCATATCTCTCTTTCTCTCTCTATCTCACTTCCATTTTCTCCTCCATTAACTATCCCCTCCCCATCTCTTCCCTCACCCCCTCTCGCTATCCTCGCGTGCACTGACCTCACATTTGTACCTACTATACTTGTACCTGTGTTAAATTAGGCGCAGACGTGTAGGTTAAGGTTAGGGGAGTCTGGCTACTTAAATGCTAGGAGGCTGTGTGGACATAATATACCGTGGAATAATTCGCCATGTGCTTCCGTCATATCTTTATATATACATGTAGCAGTAATTCATGCTATACAGACAGCTGCACTGCACATTCTAATAGGACGATCTGAATAGTGTCCATACTATATGGTGTGTACGGTAGAACGGACAGGATCGGATGCACTGAATATGTACGATAAAACATGATGCGCTCAACGACAATGGTGGCACATCAGGAGCATCGTTATGTCTTCGTGGAGGAACGTTTTAATCCTTCTGGATCATCAGAATGTCCTCCACGAACAGCTCAACGATTTCGTTACGATAACGATAGCTTCGGGAACATGGCCTCTGAACAGTAGTCTGTAGTTATCGCGTGTATGTACATTCGGATATGATGCCATATAGCATCTGTATTATGTTCCGAGGACCATCGTCTGCAGAATGATGTGCATGTTAGAACGCGATGTACGAACAGTGTCATGTCCGGCCAGACAATGTGTCCTTCCAGATAGTGTATGTGTATTTCACATTGCACATACACGTATCTACATAGTATACATAGTATATATTTCACTTCGTCCACCTATAAGTGGTAGTAAATAGTATCAATACAAAAATGGTTTGACAAACTTTTACACGGCTAGGAACCATAGATGAGTGATCACATTTTAGCTAGATCTTGACACAAACACATCTAACAGTGGGACAGATGTACATTGAGTGGTGCCCGCTAATGAAAGTAAACACGATCAAAGCAAGATCTCGCTAATTCTCGTTTGTTTGGGGATCCAGACAGCTCTTCCGGAAACTGGGTCGCTTGATTGTCGGCCGATACCAGTCTGTCGGAATTCTAGGAAGATGATTACTGCGTTGTCAGCCAACACTAGAGTTGTGGATTTGTCATAATAACGCAGCCACAAGCTGGACGCGGGGAGGGGAGGGGGAGGAATTAACTCACACTACCTGGTATACGGGCAGTCTGTACCTATGGCAGAATGTCAACTACATACCGCTGTCCAAGAGAGATATGATCATACATGTGCGTCTGCCTTTCTTACATGGACATCAAAGACATCAGACTTGCTCTAATATATAACTGTCATTTGTGTACAAAATACCAAGAATATGTAAACTCAAGAAACACGTATAGTATGCATAATGAAACAACATTATCTACAGATCTAGATATCTTCCGAAAACATGGATCCCGCATGCGTGTAGTCGATGACCCAGAAATGTAGAAATATCAATTGTACGCTCGCCTCGTGGGTAAAGCTGCTCAATTATGATATGAATACCCGACTACTATATAATAATGCATCAATGCTAGCAGAGGTATCAACATGTATCCGACAGGATATTTCATATAGACCTAGTTAATACTATCAATTATTTTCCTCTCAGCAATATGAAGGGTCGCGGACTATATTGGATCATTCATTGTATACGGTTTGTCGTGTATACATTCCATACCAAGACTCCTGTTATTTTCAGGGCTAGACGATTTTGAGTCACATTGCCATCTCATCCTACCGGGTACCCATTCCCTGGCTGCTAGGGGTACTGGGGTATTGCATATTTGTCATTTAGCTGCTGTGACACCACAGGTCTTCCATTCTGTCTCAGAATATGGTACATACCCGGTACACCGACACACACACATTCACCACCGAAGAAGGCGACACTAATTATTAAGTTATCAGGTGTTCAGGTGTTCAGGTATTCCCCGGTCCATTGGAGAGATTAAATCACCATGACAAGATGGCGGAGGATCTCTGCCAGTATCACATTCCGTCATTGCCAGTATTATGTCATGGTGTTACGCAAACTCAATATATGTCACATTTCCAATTTACGAAGCACGTGCGCCGAGAATAGAACAGTGGCGCCTTTGTAACCGAGCGTGCAATCAACAGTGGAATGCGATAGCCGAGATAGGATACAGGAATATCTTCAGACGCATACTACAAGACATAAATACATCAGCTACTCAGCACACACGCACACTACACACGCACACATAGAAAAAGGCCCGCACATATGACAACGGATGCTATATCCCCCAATAGAGCATAATCGTCAATAATTCTCATTTCAAATTGACAGTCATCAGTGCAATGGCGTTGATAGCAATCTCTTAACGATGACACACGGCCCCGGACACTGATTCCAGTTCCTCAATGTCAGCGTCTTCCCCCGGGAACCCGAGTGCAGCTTGGTGAAACTCTGTGTATGCAAAACTCGTTTGCTTGTTGATATATGGAATTCTATTTCTACAACTGGCAGCGTGGCTTTCATAATCTGCCAACCTATCGCTAATCTCACCACACACCCCTCATCAAGAATACCAGGTAACGTTATCCATATGAGCTTGTTCTGCCAACAACAGTTACTCATACCTGGGGTGTTTATCATCCATTCATATTTGTATTTCCAACGGAATAACAAAACGTTTCCACTTAGTCATGTTTTATGCTCTTATACCCTAATGCCCTACTCAGGGTTAGGGTTAGTTTGCAGTCAATTATTACGATTACTGACTTCAATTTAGTATGTCAAAATATTAAGTAGTTGTACCCGGAAAAAACTCAACAATGACAGAAATTAACTGATATTCTGTAAAAAACATGATCATGAATTCTACGTGTGTGTGTGTGTGTGTGTGTGTGTGTGTGTGTGTGTGTGTGTGTGTGTGTATATGTGTGTGTGGTGCGTGCCCGCGTGTGTATGTGTGTGTGTATATGTTACGGTCAATATATTTAATGCCTGAAATAAAAAACAATGTGCAACGATTCAGTCCCACATAAGGCGTTTTGGACATGAACATGCATATTGTACATGCTTATCGATCTTAAATATGTTGTACGGTTTCACTGATTAGCCATTTGAAAATGGATATTTATGATACATTATGTAACTGAACTTCACTTGAAATGGACACAGTGCGTGTTTCAAAGCCACTTGTTGTGAAGTCGATAAGGAGTCGTTTCCGCAGAACAAACTATCAGTCAATCTGCACGTGCATTAAAGAAACACGTACATCATTATACAGACAGGTTGTGCAATAGCAGTGGTGTTATTATATGCTTTAATTGACAACCATCTCTTCATGGTCTTCAAAGTTAGTGCTTAACAATGATTCAGTATATTGTTTATCGATTACTATCGCCTGCCTGTGTTTGCGCTTCATTTGTTGTCTTGTACATAACAAGAGATGCTATGCGTATGGTACAGTATACGCTGTGGACTGTCTTCCTCGTGGTACTGTCTACTACTACTGATAGATATAACAAATAGCAGATATTAGAGATGCTACACACTAACTTACCACGCTCCCCCGACTTGTCTCAACAAAGAGAAGATAACTATATGCTGACTCTTCATCATTCGGCAATGTCTATCCAGATATTTTCCATTACAAAACATATACGTATTAATGACACGTACATGTGCTGCAAGTGGGTCGAATTCTATTTATAGACGTATCCAGTTTACTGATTATGGTGATAAGCGTGTAGGTGAAATGTGCATGATTATTGTCTTTTTTACGTACCTTACGTCTCCTCACGATTTATTACCCGTGAACCATGCTGAACAACATAATTCATGTCTGAGTCAAACAGAAATTTAAGGATACGATCCTTTCTAACGTTGTATTAAGATTTTCTTTTGATTTGTAGTCACTTCTATGCATATACTTCTGTTATCACCGGAACTCCTAGTTTTAAATGATACTCTTCGAAATGCTATGACCCACTTGCAGCCGCTATATCTAAGGAAATGTCGTTAAATATCTACTTCATTCCAAATTTAATTTACCTCACAATGGGGCGCCATAGAGAGATGAAAATACTTTTGGAGTGATAACATATTTGCCAAGGGAATGCACTTTGGAATGCAATGGACACGACCATCGATCATTTTAAAAACAATTCATGTGCCTATAAATAATCGACTGTGGCCTCTGTATGTGCATTTTATTGGTGGAATGCCTCGACTGCAACGCTCTTGTGTGCTACAACCACTCACCCACCAAACCATGGGGTGAGGTCAAAGAGACAAGCGCTTGCAAGCGGCTTACAAGCGGCTTACCAAACTAGCCATTGTCTCAAGAGTAGTATGAACCGTACATGGGACATGGAACCAGTTTAGCAAAGCGCCTTACTCAGCCCTTGTGTGTTTGAACGCACCCCTGGTCATAGCGTCAAAGTATTACTGTGTAGGAAAATGTGAAACACCAGGGATATGTTCAGGCTGCACCACTCCTACTTTATACACTACGCTACTTTTCTACAAACTATACTGGTTGGCTGAACGGGTTAATAGGAAAATATATAAAAGGAAAGCGGTTTGTGCAGATGTCCAGTTCATTCTCTTCATATTGGATGTTCCTACATTTTCCTACAAAACACAACGGGGTCCAGATCCGTAGTGGAAAGTAATACTACATATGAAATGCACTGCCTGAATGGCTTTCGTAGAACTAGATAGTACTATGTAGACATAAATAGTGCAGCCTGAACGCACCCATGTTACCACTAATGGGAGATACCGGAGAAGGCACATTTAACAAAACGCCACATGGGATGTCATCTTACGCTATATGTAATAGTTACTGGTTTATATATCACACACTGTTAGAGGGGCTATATAGAGAATACGTATGTCCATGTGTTTATTTGAGATTGCAACACCCCGTAACACTCTGCTCACACAGCCCAGACTGAGGCCGTGTGTACAGTAGTCTTTCCCATGTTTCAAGTGTAATGAAGTTACGATCACACTGTGTTATAACTGTGATACCAAGTAGGCTACGTGCATGTGATGGCTGGTGTTTGTCTGTATGCAATCCTACTGAAGCCAGGAAGCGGGGGAAAGACTTTGGTCGCACATGTGTGTTTGCCGAAACATGACATGCTCAGAACAACTTGATTGTTTGGGTATGACGATCCATATACGTGTGGACTGTTTCATGAAGCTATGCTCTCTTATAAGACACGAGAGCTTCATGAAGGTGTGTCTAGATTGGGTTCCACCCCAGCGTACAGCAGACACGTAGTCCAACGATAGGTTCTGCAATATATCAATGGCTATCAATTATCGCTATTATATCCAAGAGTAAATGTAAAAGAAACACGATACCGGATGAAAGAGTGTGTTCTACGTAGTGCGATCAAGTTATTAGGAACATTACGTTACATGTACTATTGCCATGAAGTATTCCTAGACAGCTGGAACTAAATAGTATCTCTACAGATTATGCGGGATGAAGCAATTAGTATGATCCAAGGAGGACCAGCTTTGATAGATGTCATACTGTACTGGGCCTGGTAGTGATTATAGATATCATATAGCTATGCCCGTCCAACTTTCATATGAACAGTACGTTGTTCTGAGATCATTAATGTACAGTCATTACAGAGACAAGTGTATACGTGTACATGCACGCGCGCACGCACGCACACGTACACACACACACACACACACACACACACACACACACACACACACTCATACACAGTCATGCATACCCATACACACACACACACAGACAGAGAAGAGAGAGAGAGGGAGAGTAAGGGAGAGAGAGAGGGAGAGAGAAAGAAAGAGAGAGACAGAGAGAGAGAGAGAGAGAGAGAGAGAGAAAGAAAAAAATTCAATCATAATTATTTCAACGGTAGTGATAGTCAAGACACTCACACGATAAAACTGTACACAATCAATATCAAGAATTGATACTAATATATTACGTACATCTAATCGTCTCCACCTTCTGACGGCTCTGATAGGCTCTAGACTTGCAGACATCTTTGCTGCTGAGAATATCTGAGTGAACGGACAGGGACTGGAAGCTAGACGAGATGATGACGAGCAGTGATATCCAATATGACTCCAGGCAAGACCTGTTCTTGTCAAACCGGAAACTGGCAATAATCAACCTTTCGTTTCTTACCCGACAGTTAGTTAATTTAAAATTACAATTAACTGTTTTCTGTCGTCCTTCAGCGATATTGAAACTAGAACATATGGTTACGACAAGTCTCGATTCCTATAGCTTACTGATACAGTGTCTACCCTGCTGGTGATAGTATATATGTCTTAGTATAAATGGTACGGCTAATAAGTGATATTGTCTTTAAACACATGGCATTTTGCGATTCGCAACTGTGACATACCTTCTCTCATTTAATTTTGGAAGGATTAAATATATAGAGAATATTAAACGAGATTCCGTGTCATACCATTTCTTGTATTTACACTCGTGACTAGTTTTGGTATCTAACGAGCGAAAGCGATTCTACGTTGATGTGCGGATGAAGATCTCGGTGTGAAGACGCTATAAAACAGCACATTTAGGAGGATTCTGAATAGTTGCTGGGGCATTAGTATATGTGAGACTTGCTGTGTCACAACTATGAGGTACTTTGAAAAAAGGAAAAAGCGGTGAACGTTCGCTTCGAGTTTTGATCTTTACAACTGACAGAGGCATCACTTCAGCTTTCTACAGGTATATACTAGTATATGGTATATTACCATGGAACATAAACATATAACAAGTATTCTTGTATCATCTTGAAAATAACTCATTGGTAAATGTGTGTTTGGTTGATCGCAGCCTCGTAGACGGAACATAATTATGTTAGTTCTATTTCTGGGTACTATCTACACTGGATTAGAACGTGTCGTACATCATGTGTAATTGGAAATTCTTGAAATCATATCAAAACGTAAAAGAACAGGTTTCTTTTTAATTTGTTAGTTATTGTTTTGGAACCCGCTACGAATGTAAGTCTGGGTGCATGAATCAAGTATATCACTGGCACACTAGTTTAGCTAACCGTATTGTAGCGATACAAATCTTGATTGCAATGGACTTCTACACTTGTAGCTGCTTCCCACATTTGAACTTACAATCAGTTGTAGCTATAAATGTTTTGTGCAACGGGATGCGCAACTTGTAGGTATATCTGCCTAATGTGTATTTGCAGCGGAAACAAAACCCTCTTGTGACAAACGCCGCACTATTCTTAATACTAATACTGGAGATAAGTAAATATGGGTTTGAAATGTTGTTCTGTCCTATGAGCATTTTGACCGAAGGAGGTATTATCCGTGGGACATTTTCCTTCGGTGAAGTTTTACCGTACTCAACCAAATATATGAAGGCATGCTATTTTGAGGGGAAGCTTCCTACTAAATTTCGGCTTGGGAAATCAAGAGCCAATATTCTTCTGATGGGTCTGCAGGTTTTTGAACATTGCATGGAGGCGCATCCCTTGCCAAGTATTCCTGGAGGGCGCGAAACAGTCAAGTGGGTCAGAAGGACGTAGGATAAGCAAGTAGCCATGAGTGACACAGACAGGACAGTCACGTGTCCCTGAATGACTCGGAACAGTCACAGAGATCGTGGGACAGAGCAGTGTGTAGCAAACACAGACCTAGACTTGCTAACATACAGCGACAGGCTGTAGCGTAAACGGCCAATATGTCTGTATTCTCTTGGATGTTTCTGTGTAGGCGTCTCGTCACGAGATAATGTGATCATGCTAAGAGCATTGCATGCGATTAGTGAGTCGCTGTGGGCTATTGTTAGCTGCAATGGTCCTAGATCAAGCATGACATGCCCACAGTGGGTATTAACCTAGGAATCATTATCAAAGTCCATCATGAATCAGACATATCTAGGAATTGAGTGATCAGTTGATGACCACCATTTAACCATTCTGCAGTTCATCTTCTCCTGTGATGACCTCTGTGTTGACCACGTGGGGCTGGGAACGCGGCACTGTCAGAATAAGTAGCATATACATCCCCCTTCACTCACAAATAGAACACATTTAACTGAGGTACTATAATTAACTTATTACGGTAAGGTGCCGTGATGTTACCAGGAAGTATGGTGTGGGCATTTCTCTTCATAGTTATACAATTCCGGGCATTTCCTCCCCGGCTCTCTGCATACCTAGGACTAATCTTCTGGCTATTCAGTCAGTCATACATGGTAATATGTGCATTACAAACGTGACTGACAGATACATCAATCAGTTGATTCCGTTCATTGGTCTAATTGCCTTTGTTAAGACCGTGTTCTTTGACTTTTGACCATCTTCTCTGTCACGTCGCTACGCAGACCATCAGTCAAGACAGTCGTACCGGTACCATGAGGTTAATCCGAGGAGATAATTGTGTTAAATAGGGCAGTAATAGGGAAGTTTTAGCACTGTCAGACACCTCTACCATACTTAGTACCTAGTACACGCGTACTGCTAAAATAGCATAGTATTGTGAAACTCAACTATCGCTGTCTGATACATCACATCTTCTGCTACACTACAGTATACTTAACTCATACATTGTAGTGTATGAGGGGGTCTTGTCGTAATATTGTGCTGAAAGTGTTACCTTAACCCTCTCCCTGCTGGATTAGGCAAAAGCACTGCTCATTAGGGCATGAACGGAGAGGGTTAATATGTACGTAGTTTAAAGTCAATCGTACTTGTCTGCGATACATAACAACCTGACAAAGGATAACGTTGTTTTACAATGTAATAAATGTTGTATTATTTTGACCTCGACACTTATACTGACTATAAAAGTAAATGCCTAGTCAGGTTGTTTATCAAACTAAAGTCACTGAACCTGAAGGTGAAATAGACAACTATTTACCTTACATTATGCCAATCTTCTCAGTCTCAGTCCAAGGTAAATATGCCGTAGTGTCAATGATTGCAGATCAGATAGCAGCACTGTGAAGTCATATCAAATAGCATATGAAGAACCATCAGACTTACCAACGGAACCAAGCAATACTGCAATGCCCCAGCCAATGCGGTGCACCAGGAAATGCTGTAGTATGCCAGGTAATACTGTGGTGTATCAGGCAATACTGTGGTGTATCAGGCAATACTGTAGTGTATCAGGTAATACTGTGGTGTATCAGGCAATACTGTGGTGTATCAGGCAATACTGTGGTGTATCAGGCAATACTGTAGTGTATAAGGTAATACTGTAGTGTATATAATAATATTGATGGATGTTATGTTCATTGATTACCTGCCTGAATGCTGTATGAGTATGATATGAATGTCTCTAGTTTATCTTAGGAATCTTGTAAGCATGTTTTTGGAAAGGCTTTATAATGATTGAAAATAATTGTAAACTAATATTTCGTTTTTTTGGTGAAACGCCAGTTTGAATAGTACTGCAGTATTCACAAGCAAATTCTATTTTTAAAAAAGACCACCACAAAAAAAACCATCAAAACGAGTAAATTTCGAAAGCTTGCAAATGACATATTTCGAAATCTGTATACCGTATTTTTCTTATAGAAATGGCCACTAAATGCGATACAAAATTAATAGAAAGTTTGATGAATGCTATTGCACACATACACCATTAGCTATTTAACTGCAAGCGAGTTGTCGACCATCTTGAATTCAGATGATTTCATGTTCTAGGTCATTATAGCTTTCAGTAAATGAGCTAAAAGAAAATTCTAAAAAATACCAGGATGTTTCCTGAAATAGACGTGCCCGACAGCGGAGAGGTTCTCCTAGGAAGTTGCCAGCTTTGCTCTCTTGAATAATATATTGCGAGGATACAGTTTTAGAATCACAGTGATAAAACGACAGATTGCAAATAATGGCGCCCGAAGTGGGTACACAGAGCCATTGGAGGAAACAACGCCTGATCTCGTAGGCCGTAGACCGAGCATTGCGATACAATTATTTTGAGAAAATCGTTATAAGCGCAAAAGGGAGCTCGGCGAAACCAAATTCGGAACGTTTTTCTTTTTAGTTATTGTTATCATTCCTAGTGTGACTGCGACTATGTGATGACCTCTGTGATGACCTCTGTGATGACCTTTGTGATGACCATAGTGTGGCAGTGATGTGCGCTGACCGGTATACTATCCATCGTTTAGTACATTCGGACGAACTGATTTCATTGTTAGAATGGTACTCACGAATTACGTCATGCAATACATTTATAGTAGAAATTCATATTTCTAAATTGACTAATGAAAATATTATCTTGCCATTTTAACAACATCCGCTAGAAATCTAAGAATATTAAATTTGATCTCGTTTGCTATTATAGTATAGATATATTTTTAAGGGAACTCTTTGCGACTAACACACTCTTTGTACATACACAGTCGAGTGTAGACGAACACTTCCGCTGTTCTCGCCCGTCTCTTTCCGTCTTACGTCACGGAAACCTTATTAATTATCTCCGGATCCCAAGTTTGCTAACACTAATCTAGTGAGCAGGCGAGGAAATGAAAGTCGGATCCGTCCTGCAATTTGTTTTGTACTAATATAACGTCCTCCAACATGTTTCTTCAATATCGTCCTTCACCAACGTCATATAACCTGTTAGCATCCGATACTGGCTCTCATTTAGATAACATCAGGGGATAACATCCGGGGATAATATTTTTTCAACTTCACTGATTGGTCAAGAATTATTAATTTGCATAGTTATCCTCCAGTAGCCAGACTCCACCATTGTATGACGTCACAAATGCCCATCACGGCATCAGCTTGTTCATTGACTTCCCAGTAAAAACCTTTCACACTCGAGGTGGTGTTTTTCTTCTTAAATGACGTACTTGACCGATATTGGGTAATAATTAAAATCTCAAGCCTCGGATTGGATTAGGATTATGGCATTGTCATATATCAACGTCCTAAAACATTGTCCTGCAATATCGTAATGTTGTCCTTCAACATCGAACAGTTTCATCCTGCAATATCGTACAGTGTTATCCAGAAATACAGTATGGTATTGTCCTGCAATATTTTACAGTATTGTTGTAGTGTCTTCCTATAACATTGTCCTGCAATATCGTACATTGTTGTCCTTCAATATCGTATTGTTCTGCAATATCGTCCTGCACCAACCTTTTATAACATCTATAATGGTTTTGCAATATCGTACAATGTTGTCCTACAATATCTTGCAGTTAGTGTGTTCCTGCAATACAGTACAGTTTTAATATCATACAGTATTGTCCTATACTATCATACAGTATTGTCCTATACTATCATACAGTATTGTCCTATACTATCATACAGTATTGTCCTATACTATCATAC
>JAVCKZ010065978.1:0-14555 GCA_034780755.1 Lepetodrilus elevatus
AGTTATTTATTTATAAGGATTGACTGTATTTTTCTTTGTTTTCATGGAGTATGAACGTAAAAACCGATGTGCAAACTTTTGTAAGAACCGCTTCGCGGATTCATACAGTTTGCACATCGGTTTTTACGTTCATACGTCGATGAACGCAAAAAATATTCCAGTCAATCCTTAAATATAACATATGATATCATAACGCTCTCTATATAAGTAGGCCTATTTATGACTGATCGCTTCAAGATCGCCATGGTCCCATGGTGGATACGAGTGTTTCATTAAAGGACAATCAGGTTTACTCTTCAGGAAAACAAATCGTTCTGTAGTCCAGTGTATCCCTTCACGAAGCTCTCTTATCCACGAGACCATGCTGTTCTCTTTGCCGTTAGCTAAGTCACTGCAAAGAGAGCACTTTGGTCTCTTCGCGGATAAGAAAGCTTTATGAATGGATACTCAGGACTCAAAATTACGAAATATGTTTTGAGTACAACTCATGGTGAACTCAAAGTTTTCTTCACGAATCCTGATAACAGATTTGAGCTTGTTCATGAGCATGAAATCGTGCAAATCGTGCAAAAAGAATTCGCAATTTCGGGCCCAGGGTATCGTTTCGAGATGCTCTCATACCAGAAGCACCCTCATCGTGATCTCTTATACACGGGGATTATGCACTTAAGAGAGCGTTATTGTCTCCAATTGGATAAGAGAGCTTCTAAAAACGATACCCATGACGTCAGACATGCGTGTACTATAATAGCAGTAATGACGTAAATCTTGATTTACGCCCGGAATACAGACTACGACCTTGTCATAAAAGGCAAGCCAGGTTAAGTAGTGTCAGAATCGTAAGATTGCTGCTTGAACAAGGCCACTGAAATCTGTACTTTATTGGGAGAGATTGATCTGTTCGTTACACACTTCTCTTTGAACCCTGGAAAAATAATTCAAAGATGCCGTCGAATTTCACACATGTCACTCATGAATTACTACTGTATGTGTTTCTTTCCATGCATTAATCATTATGTATAACAAGGGAATTTATATCTGCCATGTGGTGGATTGGGTGAGGCAGATATGGAACCATCACTGGTGGAGTTATTGTGTGCACATTCATGCATAGGAATCTCCCGAAAATATATATTAATACACAATGTGCATACTTTGTTGACATTTAACTTCAGTTAATGCTATATCCAGCTGCAGTAAAGAGATCAGCACGTTATCACAGCCACTTTGTCATGAGTGAAATTCAGCGGAAAGAATCTTTCGCTTGGGAAATTGTGAAACAGAATGATATGAAACGTTTCATCAAAAATAAATTTCCCGTTACTTATAGGTTCGGAGCTGTGCTACCAATACATTTCTTGAAGCCATATTATGAGAATGGTATCGCACGTCATAAATGATAGATAAGACCCTCGTCAAACCAATTCGCGTGCAGATTTAAATACCCACGTAAATTATTACGTCATACAAAAGACTTGTGCATCTATCATAAGCCAATGTGCATAAAATTATTACATTCAAGACATAAAGATGATATTACATAGAACATCGTGTAATATCCTCTATTTATTATTTACAAATTGGGCATAAAATCAAATGCATACAATATTCACGAACTGGGCTAACACGTAACTATCTTCTATAAAGCAATACTTTATGTATTTACGGCTTCGGATTTTGTATATGACTATAATATCATCAATCTCTCAAAGTACACAAAGACGACAGAACAATGCATGTGCATTCCTCTAAGCAGGGTGTTCATTGAGTAAGCTATGCACAGAAACACCTGTGTGATAACATGCATCTAACAAGTGCTAATAAATTAGTACTGACATGTACGTACTATTCTCAGCACCGTGCGCGTACGTCGTGGAATGCATGACGTGGAAGCGAACTAGATGTATGATATTGTCCACCCGATAACCAATCAAGCAGGGTCAAGAAACCTTAGTAGAGGCCTATAATTATAGACTGATATTTTTCCGTGCGTTGTCTGAGAGAAAGCTACGCTTGATATTTCTTCTTAAAGACCACCGCCTTCTTGGGAAGCGCACTCTGTCACTCGTGCCAGAGTGCGCTTCCATATTTGCGAGAAATCGGGGACGCGTGCCCATATTTGGCGAGAAATCGGGAACGCGTGCCAGATTTCTCTCAAATAGGGAAGAGAACTCTGGCACGAGTGACAGAGTGCGCTTCCCAATTCCCTCCGTGTGCGGTGGCCATAGCTGAATCTACTGAAACAGACTAAATAATATGTTCTACAGTGGGTCTATTAATATATATATGTGCCACATATTCGTACACTGATTATTATTTGTCATCATCACCATATATACAAGATGACTATAGAATACTACTAATTACACTTTTGAACTTCTGTAGAAGTAACGAATAACATGAGACATGCCATCCATTCACCCTCTTATACGAACTGATTTATGTAGTTCCTACTAATTCATACGCCAGCGTTAATTTCGTGATTTACAATTCATAATTAGTGCTACCTTGGGAATATGACATTTCGTACAGGAACATGTTCAAACGTCTGATCGTTATAGTAATGCACACCATTATCTCTGGTGTCTAGTGACCTTCAACTAAAACAACTGAAATACGTCATTTTCAACATGATTAATTATTCAAGTATCAGTTTCTTAATAATAACAGTCCGACATGTATGCCAGACACCAAACGCATACTATTTATAGTGCATAGCAATATAAATGTATTATTGGTCAATCTGACCCCGAGATTACGAAACCTTTCTGAGTACGATTTCATACTCAACTCAGAATTTTGTTCATAAAACGTCATGCACATTTTGAGTCTGAGCATGAAATTGTACTCGTAAAGTTTCGTAATCTCGGGGCGATGTTACAGATATGCTGCACACTTAAAACTATGCCTGTGGATGCGAAGAACAGGTCGATCGAATGTAGAACATACACTTGATAAAATGGTTTTAGCTAAGAAGTAATTTTAGATTAACAGTTATTAAAGACATGATGTAATAGGTGCCATCACTCCTTGATAATATATAGAATCAATTTTTAAAGGAACATCAACCAAACTTGGGACGTTCACCAAATATCTTAAATCGACCGTTGTTATTGCAGAATTATAAAACATATCGTAATTTGGAAATAAAACCCCTGCACCGAGGTATGGTTCTTATAGGATGTTATCTATATTCGGGGTCTACGAGAAATTTCAGCTCGTAAAACCCCGTACACGAATTTATCCAAAATCGTAATAGTTATACACTATAAACTTACCGGATTTGTGGATATATTCATGCCGAAATGAATTTCTAACATGGATTGCAATGACGTCACAATCATTTATAGCTCATTATGAGGTCATAACTGTTACGTGTCGGCACAGCGGGGTGTACGACTTTTTACATGCCTCCTCTCAACCAATCAAATCGCTAGAATCGACGCATATTTTGGATAATGCTTTTTATGACAATGTAAACCATCTGGTAACTAATCTCCCTATTAGCATGCAGTATCAGCCTTAAAGGGGCACACTGATGCAGGGAAACTGACGTGACGATTACTGACGTTGAAACAGTAGTAGGCCCTAACCCATTCCAATCCATTCTAACCTTTCTAACGTTACCTTGCTATGGTGCAATTCCTCTATCTTCAATGCTCTGATGATTCGGGCAGAGTTAACATGCATAACACTTTCATGTCCATGGTGAATTGAGCATATTTATTTTACGTAATTCAAGACGATGAAAGTATAAACCCGAGATAAATACGAAAATGTCCAGGACCAGGTGTTATTGATGCATACATTGCAGTGATAACATACAGCTATTTACATACATGTAACTCTTTATTTTGTTACACACCATTTTATTATAATACTAGTATTATACCCTTTAAGTGAAACGTTTAATGAACTAAAAATAATCCATTGTCATGGATATGTAGCATATAGACAGATAAAACACGACGTAAAATATAATTATTCAGAAAAAAATAAACATCGGTTTAAGCTTCAGTAAGTTGCGGACACGAAAGCAGTATCTATACATCTGCAAACTGTACATATGTTAGATCATCAAGTAATAAGTAGCGGGCACGAAAGCAGTATCTATGCATCTACAAACTGTAAATACGTTAACTAGATCACCAAGGCACTGTCTATGAAATCGACATTCCCTCTGCACAGAGACATCCAGACGACATAATACGTCCATTAAATTGTGCATAAGTCTTACTCAATCACCTATAAATTGAAAAACGTCCAATATTAATCAGTTATCTAAAAGCCAGACATCCATCGATGTACAGGTAACCCATTGTCCTTAATGATAGACGGGTTTTGATACCAATGCCATTTAAGAAACACGAGTGACTTGGTTTATACAGGTTGACAATACTATAGTAGATAAACAACGCGCCAATATTTCACTTAACAAAGCTTAATGCGTAATTCTTGATATTGAAAATCATTACAACCATTGCTTGGTGGAACTCAGTACCACAACATGCATTGAACTACCGCTAAAAGCCAAATATACCTGTCAATCAATATTAGAGAATGTGATTATGTAATGATACTTTTTGGAAGTGCAGTTTCTGCGGATGGCTTCATTCATATTGTGGAAAATGCACGTCCTCTGTAACATGGTTGTACACGATCCACTTCATGGCGTTTGAACTATGCGCTATATGCTTTGAGCTGTGGCATGACAACCAACTCAGGTACATGCATATGCACTTTCCGTCCACTGCGCATGCTCTAGGTATGTGTCAGTGTAAGTCAACGAAGTACACTAATGAAGTACTATTACATTATTATTGGGTCACCGACATTGATTTTACATGCTAGGGCATTGGGAGTGGCTCATTAGGCACCAGCGTTTGAAGCATAAGTACATAGCTAATGCCACCTATTATCAAACAATGGTATATCATCACAGAAGAATATCATCTCCAGGTGCCCGTTACACGTAACGACGCTCTGCTAGCCTACAACTAATGTAACGTCAACGCTTTCTATTGTGGCGGGAGCCCAGTTACAACTATTGTAGCCCTACAAGAGCGTCGTGCAACGACCTCCTGGGCCAGTATTCATAAAAGGGCGTTAGTTTTTGCTATATATTTGGTCTTCAAAACTGACTTAAGCCATTTTATGAATACCGGCCCTGGCGTCAGAAATACAATACAATTTTGATAATTAAAGACTAGAAAGCGTATGTATATGATTCCTTATACATCTATTCTCGAAATGGGTTCCATGTACACTTCTCATACCATAGCTTGTCAAACATGCCATCAACATTTAGTGGCATATTAATATAAAACGGGACTTGGCAGATAACCATCTAAGCATAATGCTTGCAAAGTGTTTATTGAAAAAATCTGTATAGGGATTATGGCAGTGGTTAAGACAATAATACGAGATAATTGGACGAACGAAGCGTTAGGTATACGTGTATAGTCTTGCATTAGTGCAGATAATTCCATTGGACATGTAGAGTGCTTGTTTTATGCAATTTCATGTCGTCTCACTCATAGCTGACCTAGCTATCTCCATACTTAGTTTCAAGAAATCTAGGGGCTGCTCCTTTCTAACTGTTCTATCTTTACGTTCTGTCCGACGCATGCGCAGTTACACTGTGCGGTGTTCATCCTTGGTAACTGCGCATGAGTTGGACAGAAAGTACAGACAGAACAACTAGAAAGGAGAAGCCCCCTGTCCAGAATGTGCGTCCAACACTGTCAATGGAACACCACCCTAATGTCTCGCAATATGAACGAATATTCGATAGATTAAGATTAAACCATACACGTAGCTGGAAACACAAGAGGAAATCACTGGAGAAAACAAGACATGGTATCAGAGCTAAGTGTAGTTGGCTAGGTTAATAACCCTATCTGGTAAATCTTTCGAGGGGACTTTGCTTCAAGGTTGACAGCGAATATAATGAATTATTGCTGTTGGATATTATTATCGATTGAGATGTCCAGGCGATATTGATGT
Organism: Lepetodrilus elevatus; assembly: GCA_034780755.1. Lineage (NCBI taxonomy): Eukaryota > Metazoa > Mollusca > Gastropoda > Lepetellida > Lepetodrilidae > Lepetodrilus > Lepetodrilus elevatus. The sequence continues at coordinate 6,007 of JAVCKZ010065978.1, forward strand.
TATTACCAAACGTTATGAAATATGCAACAGATGTTGGACAAGTGGGATACGATCCAGACAGGAAACTAGCATAGGAATTGTAGGGTCAGCAAGAGCATGCAACTAGATAAATACATACGTCCGAAATAACGCAAATATCACCATGATGCTCATGAGACTATAGGTCGGACACATGCGCCTGCTCTGGGCAACATCATCATCAAATCCCCGTCCATTATATGGCTACTTAACATCCGTCAAATATTTGACGGATGTTAAACGGGCAATGGCCCTGGAGCCAACAAACCCGTTTCGTATTGCATGTATACATGCGCTTGCATTGGATGCATACCAATGATGTACAAAACGGCTTTGAAACGAATGACCAAATGGCATATACATACGGTATTGAATCTATTGATACAGATGTTGTATACAAGCCAAGGTAGCAATCCTGTTGCTGTCTTGATGAAGTCTCCAGTCGCAGCGTCATCTCTTGACATTCTACTTTACACAAATGAAAGCAACGTTATATATAGAAAGGAAAATAGCAGTCGCTGATGCAGTTACCAGTGTCACATACTATAGCTATAGGATAACCACTTGTACATGTTCTTTTCTACTTTGTTTGTCTTTCCAAGCTGTACACGCACTATTCAGTCGTTGATTCAGTCAATCAGGACCGCGTCGAAGCTTTCTGAAAATTAGTGGTAATTAAGGCACATATGCTATCATTATGAGGAGTCCTGCTTCTCAAGGGTGATTCTTATCATTGCAAAATATCAATGTTTTGGCTGTACATGATGCACTGGACATCAACATGGGAGTGGAATGCGGTTGCTATATTTAAATACTGATATGAGCTTTGCATTAGCCCAGAAGCATCTACTTGCCATAATCAGTAGAAGGAGTATAGCATGCTCTTTGTACCACACGTATGACATATGCTTGTATTTACATGCACATCTAGTGCAGAGACCCGGGTACAAAGACATGCTGTTAGATCTGAAGAATATGCCTTCAGTACACCAACGCGCATCATTCAAACACCAGACAAATCCACTTGAAGAATGCACATGTGAATGTCTCATATTAACAACAAAGGGCATCTTGCCAAATGACGACTAACTTAATATGACGTAGTGTAACTTTAGGTAACGTTTGTTAGCTTAGTAATTATAGTGTCTGTAAATACGTTCTTTAATGAAGTGTTTCTGGAATGCTGAATTGTAACTGCATTGTTTAAGGCTATGATTCCATATAGGATTCCATTGCTTGGTGGAATAACTAAGTCTTGAAACATGGATAAAGTGTTTACACTGTATATGTTATAGAAACAAACAGTAATTCATGAATAGTACAGTTTATACTATCATTGACATTGTACATTTCACCAATGTTATATAGCAATTCCATATTGTATTATGTTGTAATATAATCGTATCGTATTCATACTACTCTCCGAATGTATATTGGAGGAAACATAATCTATCTATCTATAACTATTAGACATTATTTCCTTTATGTATTTCTAGTGTTTTCAATACAACGCACGTGCATACAATATACTACATTAATTATAATTTACCAAATTGAATTTAAAACTTAAAATTAAATAGCGAAATATATAGACATATACATATAATATAATATACATATTATATACATATAATACATATTATACACATATAATACATGTTTGAATTTCAATATATTGAACATTACCGGAAAGTACAAACATCAACCATAACAAATAATTGAGAATTAATTACTTAATTAATTAATAACAACTAATTGATACGATATGTCATGCTATTCACTACGAATGTGGAGAGTCTCAACATAATATTCGATGTTGCTCGACATGTTCGCTCACTTGTGATATTATACACCGAAAAATCCAGAGCAAACGAGCCTTTAAACACATGTGTTTCCATGGCCAAGAGTAATATATCTTGGCAATCGCCACTTGTGAACTTCGCTTAACACAACTCAGGGCTACATCGTTGTGACTGTTCAAAAGGAAAGCAAATATAGCTGTGCCTAAATCGAAGAGAACGACCACAAAAAAAAAACAAGAAGAGGAGAAATACACTATCTTAGTGCCCGTGCACTTGTATGCAAAGTTAATTTCCTAGAAATATGGTAATCATTATTTATATTACAACATCATGTTCTGGCAAACGGAGAATTACAAGGCTAACATAGATATTAGCTAACGTACACAATTCAGATTATTCATGTTATGTAAAGATCGTGTGTATGCAATGAGGCCTCATTGCTTCTGGACATGGATGAGACAAATGACACGAATTTCAATCTGCAACCAAAGTCTGGAAATAATCCTATAATTTGACTCAGGTCACGTTGACCTGCCCTCATTGCACAGTCGACATACTAGTATACTAGTATACATTTCTAGCCATATTTCATGATACTGCATGTGACCTGAAATTTAAACAAGAATGTCATAATAAAAGTAATAAATTGTGATGCTCAAACTATGAGCAAGAATAACCGAAGAGTAGCGTTATAGAATATTTCACTAATATCATGACTTGTCAGTTTAGGGCTGGAGGAAATATACAACATCCGTAGCACCGAATACTGCAGTAAACCTGCGAGCATCCGCTGGTACTGACAGACCAAGGATTATTATTATCTGCATTGGCCAAACGTCCTACCACTGCGCTACCACTGCGCTACCCGCAGATTTTACGGCAACACTAATCGTTAAATGGGTTGCAGGTTTCCTTCTGTCATAACTTGACATGCCCTGATATGAGCGAAATACCTTTTGAAAATGGCTATATATATCCAAACTATAAGACTATAAGACACAATTGCCATACCTATGATGTACTTATACTGTATACACTATCATAACGTATTATCCTATCATATACTACAATAGGACTTTCTGCAAGGTATCCACGAATTAACATACCTACATACATATCTTTACGATAATGTGTTTTACGCATCATATGCACAATGCATCTATCAGTTGGGTATCGTTTCGCAAAGCAGTAATATCCACTGATGAGATCATAGCACTCTCATTAGTGCCCGATCGTCATGCATAAGGGATAGCTACGACAGTGCTTATGGTCTCGTAGAAGATGCGAGAACTTAGAGAAACGACACCCTGTACTACAATGCGTTTAGTAGTTTTCATATACTAGTAATACATTCCAGTATTATTGGCATTACGATCGTCGCACCGTCATGATCACACGTTTTGTTATAATGACAAATTAGTAGATCTCTATTTGAGTACTGTATGACAACACCAAACAGTCGGAACGTCAATCATATAATATAATAGTCATTATGCGCTCCTAAGTGTGCTAATGTGGAACATATGAACACCATCATATTGGTCATATTATGACGGATTCTCCGCTTGTTATCACGTGTTGGTAATCGGGGGGGTGCGTGTTGTTGTCACGTAAACGCATGCATACATACATCTACCTGTCAAGATAGCAATATCGTATACTGGTTACACTAATTAGAACACAACGTGTTGAATGTACTCAGAACATCACAGCTACTATAACGATATAATAGATGTAATCCCGTGACACTCATTTAACGTTACATATTAGTACGCAAATAATTAGCGATAGCGGTTGGCATTGGTATCAAATTAGGCAATGGTAATAACTAATATTGAATGGACAGATGGTAGGTATTTAATGGCTGTATTCCGATAAGCAGGTAATTTATAAAGGCCGTGGGTATATGGGTTAAGTATGTGTTAGATGTACAACGCTAATCATTATTGACATACAGTGTATTCGCTATGAATCACGTTATGTTAAGTGAACACTATCCCCACTGAGAGCATCATCAAATGGCTATATGTGTGTGACAAGGGCCATTACATTGTGAAGGTTATACGCTCTGAGACGTGTCTGTGATGTATGTTCTCTTAGAGCTGTATACGAATATTTAGCGATGATCAAAATGAACACTGCACTATGTTTAGTCCTGAATATTGAAGCTAATCACGATAATTATTTATTCAATTATTTATTAAGATACCATCTTCACTTAACAAGAGCACTTCTAGGATAAATATAACCATGATGAAAGTATGCCGAAACTGATCTCAATATATATATTTTGAGTTTTAGAAAGGGTTCAGTAATGATCACACATGATGACGTGTTTGTTACTTGTTCTGATGATCTTACAAATCTCGAATAATCACGGAGTGGGCGAGAATTCCGGCGAGAAATCTGTCCTGCTCGGTGTCAAGCCAAGTTACAGCGACCTATTCCAACTGCAGCGAAGAGGAAATCCGCCATATTGCATTAACGAGCTGCGTGGTACCGCGCATCTCTACTGACTCTTGCGCGTCTGTTTTCTCCTGACGTCTGAGCCTCTAATGGTTTTAATAAGAGGCATTATTCCACAGATTAACCGTGGCCTCAACGGGTGAAAGTTAATCGTTTGTATACCAATCCTACTGGTGGTCGAATGTGTCCACGCAAGGAGAAGCTGTATCATCTTATAATTCCCCATCCTCGCAGTCCAGCGAGACTTAATTCCGTTCAGGACCCACTTCATGTGGTACCCCTGGCACACATCTAGAGAGGAAACTTGCCCAAACAGTCTGGGAGCTATAAATATAACAATGATAACATCTGTTTCATTGGATAGCTTTTTACACCCTTCATCGGGGGAAACGATTTTATTGGTTGACAGTTTGCGCAGGTTTCCCTCTAGATGTGTGCCAAGGGTACCAGATGAAGTGAGTCCTGAACGGAATGTAAGTAAAGTTCTGGTGCGATGATGCGTATTACCCAGTCTGAAGTTTTATTTGACTGTGCATAGGGGAACTGTTCATCTCTAGGACGTGCCCATATTGCTTCTTCCCCATGTAAATATCCAAATGGCTTGTGATGGCCTTTGGTATAATATATCACCTGACGTATTTTCTCATTTGCTATCATTTGAGGTACTGTCTATTTTCATTTACTACAGTCTGACATATGTTTCACTGTGTTACGATCTGACATCTGTTTGCCTGTGTCACCATCTGTGCTACCGCCTTGCATATGTTACATCGTGTTATCACAGCAGTATATGCTAGGCGTACTGTTCCAGGATCCTAACAAGCTCCTAACACGTTCCTGGCAGGACACTTTCACATCGGGTTTATTTTTGAGCATCCACGTTAGGTGTCCTTGCCCAGACACCCATCAGATCAACTACTGTATTTTTTTGTGGCTGTTTTACCACCTAACGTTTAAACATTATTACCACCTGCATATTTGACATCACTTAAAATTGATAGCCACCAAATTATGAAGGTTGGTTTAATAGCACAGCAAAACTCAAATAAAGGTTCCACAAGGGGAACACAGTTTAATCATAAACACGGGGGCTTGGAAATAATATGCTACGAAGTAAATATAACCTCGATGAAATACATCTGCTATAATCACATATGTCCGCTCTGGGAGTTTGTCCTTGACTTCTTCCTTCCGCTCGGTGATCATGACGGTAGTCACGTGACCAGCAATCACTGTTCTGCCGCTTCCAGTATTCAGCCGAGGCCTAGTTCTTCACCTCCCTCATCAACTTCTTTCAATGTGAACTTTCCAATGCAAAGATTAATCAGAAACGGAAAAGAAGGTACGAAGAACATGAATTCTTGGTAGGAGTATTTTTTTTTGTATGGGAACGTCCGCCATTATTGACTTATACTAACCATGACCCATAATAGATACACAGGCCTGTGAGAATTAATCTGAGAAAACACGAGGGTCGTGGGCTGAAGTAATTCATTTCAATTAGTTATTTTTGTTGCTTGACATTTCCTGACCCGTCGGTCAAGATTCAAAGAAAATGTAGGACACAATTTCGTGAAGTTCTTGTTTCCGACAAGCAACTGTAGCATTCTTGTACCTATCTACGTATAGACACGAGAACGCAATGACTTCTTTGCGGATACGATAGCTTTGTGAAAGGGTACCCTGAAACATAAAGAGTGATTGAACGTAATTACTGTGCACATGTTACATAACACGTAGTGATACATGTCTGAAATCGAATGCTCATCTAAATTCTGTCTCCATTTTGCGGAATCGAATGATTTGTCCCTTTGTGTTGAAAGGCAGCAAAAACCTAAATGATAACGTCATCGAAATAGATTCAGCATTGCATTCACGATGTGAACTATAATCGTAGTAACTTCTCGACATCAAGGAATTGAGACAAGCACTCGTACCTAAAATGGTAGGTTTCCATTATGGCGGCACTGTCATCAGATTCTCCTACCAATCACATAGCTGATTTGAAATGTTAGAAATAGGATTCTAAATAATTACTAATCAGACTTCATTCGGGTGGTCTATTCTATATATACTGACACGGTCAGTGTTTACATTTAATTGTAAAAGTTGATAACATATTTCGAGATATATTCAGTTAATTTCCGCCCAGCATATCGCCCATTTCCGCTATAATGGAAACCTACTTACGTCTGCCACTTGGTTGAAATCTCCCTCCCTCCCTCTCTCTGACTCTCTCTCTGACTCTCTATCTCTGACTCTCTCTCTGACTCTCTCTCTCTCTATCTCTCTCTCTCTCTCTCTCCCCCTCTCTCCCCCTCTCTTCTCTCTCCCTTCTCTCTCGTTCCCACCCTAAGACAATCCACACAACGGTATTCGTGTTTCGTGCTTTGGTGCCAAATGAATTGTTCCTACCTTGCCTACTATAGTTGTAAGCCTATTTGCAGCTGCTATTGACTTCGCTGGAGATCTTTCCACTAGGAAAACGCACAATCTCCGCAAGACCGTTACACTCGTGTAAGAGCTAAACTTGAAAGTGAAAGTAATCAGTTATTGCCATCAATAAACCAATGCACAGAGAGTGCGAAGCCTGCTGATATTTCAATCTCAACGCATCTTTCAAGGCAAATCAAAGCGTGAATAGTTGGTTATGCAACATATAGTGGTCGCTTATCATGATAACTATATACACATTCTAGAGTGTTTCGTGCACTTAACCATAGCGAAAATCATACTAATTATTGTTATGATCTTGCTAAGGAGACAGAGTGCATGTATAGACATACTATTCTTGTTTACATGTTTACTAGAACTCACTTATGAATGTACTTAACTATGACTCTCAGATCTTAATTTAGTTTTGGCACTTATAGCATGTTTAGATAACAGCGCCATGCACATTTATAATAATGATAACAATATATAATTTATAATAATAATGATGATGATGATGATGATGATAATAATATTTATAATAATAATTATTATTATTACGATTGTTATTATTGTTGTTGACTGTTGTTGTTATCATTATTGTTAGTAGTAGTAGTAGTAGTAGTAGTAGTAGTAGTAGTAGTAGCAGTAGTAGTAGTAGTACATTATTGGTATTGTTGTTGTTGACTGACTGACTGACTGTTATAATTATTATTTTAAATGTCTGTGCATTTCAGTATGCTCTGTGGACTCAGGAAAGCCAGCTGCCAACTCTTATCTGACTCGGAACAACTGCCCCGAGGGAACTCACCCCTGCGATGTGTCTAATGTCTGTATTAACGCCAGTAAAATATGCGATGGAATTGATGATTGCCCAGACAAGTCAGATGAAAGACTAAACTGTATGTATACAACCACATCGTGCATACAACATGGCCAATAATGTGTGTGTATAATTACCTCTGAAGGTTAAGATTGGAACACGAAAATAATATTTCGATCATTAGACATTTTGAATCTTTAAAAGTGTTATCATTGCTTTTAGTTTAATACGTTTCTATCTTAACGCATTGCGTACAATGTAATACATAAAATAAAGCAAAGTTTGCTCAACTTATTTCCCGTCACAGTTGTTCATAAACAGTGTATATAATAGTAACATAGCAATAGAATATTGCCTGCAGATGTCGGCAATGGTGCCTACGAAACATTGTGATTATACATAGACTTGATATAGTTTAATGTACATAGACATTAAAAAATATATATTTAATAATATAATACGTATGTCTACTTTTGATGTTGTGTTTATAGGTGATAAAAGTCATATAGGATATTATGAAACCCTTTTTGAAAAACGACCAGAGCACGACAGGCAGGATGAATCGAGCGAATGCTGTGAGTCTTTGCATCATTATATAATACGGTTCTACCTATAGCTTTTGTATTGTGTCCAAATAATAACTTGTTGACTATAAACCTCTTCCAGTAACTCTGATAGCGTACACTAACTAAGACAATCAATCTCACACTGGGCATCATTAGGATATACTCAATAATTTAAAATGCCCTGGACTATGGGAGATAACTCGTGTCTATGACAACCGCTACATACGTAGGGTCACGTGTCTTCTTTGCATGTTCACAGCATTCCCTGCACCGGAAGTACCAAGGAACTGTACGTGCAAGAGCAAGACACACCTGTATTGTCGCAATGTCAACCTGGTGTCTGTGCCTCGACCAATGCCGTGGAGAGTTACTAAGCTGTAAGTTTATAACAGTGTAGATAATGGCTTACCATTCTTTGTGAAATCCTGTGAGCAATAGGAA
>JAVCKZ010065989.1:0-14555 GCA_034780755.1 Lepetodrilus elevatus
CTCTCTCTCTCTCTCTCTCTCTCTCTCTCTCTCTCTCTCTCTCTCTCTCTCTCTCTCTCTCTCTCTCTCTCAGAATAACGCCATTTGAATTTGTGTTGAACGTATCCCTAAACTTGATCTACCATATCAATGTATCCAAATATTTGCAATGAGCTTGCTACCTTGCTGAAGTCTGGATTACTAGTAATGTTTAGATGGCATGGTTCTCTAACGCAGATCTACAGGCCATTTCACTGTTGCATGCCAAATACCTGGTAGAATACTGATGTTATTACCAATAGGAAATCGACGTGGTCATGCAGTGCGGACTATATGTATGTTCAGAAGACTTGTAGATGTAATGTATATACTAATAGACCTATGCATGTAATCACCTCTTGCATTTCATTTCTAGGTGCTGACCCCAAGCTTCATGACCACGGCCGCAAGCTGTGCGCGGAGGAATGGGCTCGGTATGTAGGCAGAACAGACTGCGCAGAAGCTATTTCCAAATTCTCCAACACGAAAAGATTCTGCATGCGGGCCAAGCTCAACCAATCAGTGGAGAGATCTACTAGTGTCCCTGACCTTGACAAACTTTCACGAACAGATTCCACGAAACAGACGAAGAAAAGACGCGGCGGCTCTCTGAGAAAGAAAATCAGGAATATTCTTCAACACAATAACGAAAGTTTAGGGATACATTTCTCGAGTCCCGGAAGCCCTTTCGAAGTTATCGCCCGTTGTGTTTCCACTCCAGTGCTGCCTGGAGTTATCAAAGCTGTGAAATCTCCTCCCTCCTTGAGGCGGCCAATCAGCGCAGATAATATTCCCAGGGTCGAGGTCACGGTGCCATTGGATGAGGACGGGTTACCGTGTATACAGACAAACCTCATTGCTCGACGCAAAGCGGCCAAGAAGAGTGCTAGTCAAGGATACTGATGTGAGAAAGTCTGTTTTTATACGTGAACGAGTTTTTCATGAACATGCTCATCGAAGGTTGTGTATTTCAGAGAGAACACCGAATACACTGTTCAGTTTGTACGTTTTGCTTACAGGTAGCATGTTTGACATTTAAAGTGAAGAATGCGCTGGTAATCTGGTGACCCACTAGTATTGAAAGGGCGCACGAATGCAAATCCATGAGAATATATTTTGTATTGGAGGGAATTGTTCGCAGTAATTTTCAATGACAACACAATACGAAAAGAATGATGCAGACATGGTTTTTTATATGTCTACTTCACACTGACACAAAATACCCACAATCTCCTCCTCGAAAAAAGGCAATCTATTCCTTGCAAATGAGAATAGTATTTTACATTGTATAATATATTTCTCACACTTTACACTTTCTTTCATCATGTTCAATTTCGTATTGTGGTCTATTTACTTACCTGTACCAGACATAACCTACCACGACGGTTGCTATTTGTGATACATTCTTACTAGAATTCACATACGTTGAACATTCAAACATAAATACTATTATGTATGCTACAATATGTATATACTCAACACAATTAATTAATGGCCGGCTGACGATTGTGAGTTACTGTATCAACTCCAGGAGCAACAGTTGTTATAATAATATACAGCTAACTGCACGTGTCCGGACATTTAGCGGACGGGTGTCCGGAAATGCTACTGGTCCTTAGTTATTGCTATTTGGGTATTTGAGAGGAAACGGTCGATGCCATTTACATATGAATCTAAGGTGGACTGAATTCACAAAATTGCTCACATTAAAAGTACCCACCTTAGATTTAAGTTACAAAATCAACCATGTAAATTATGTGGTTTTACAACGTTGCGAAGCTGTTTCTACTTACTGTAGCCAAAGCGAATTTAATATTTTACCGATAACTCTGTATGTCTTTTTCTGTGTTTTCACTTTATATATACTTTACACACTATATATCCGTGAATCAGGTTGAAGATATTTTACTAATATAATCCAAATTTCATATTCTCAAATATTCATATTGATCGTCATCACTATATTTTCTTATATTATCGTCCAATGCACTTAGTGTGGTAACAAGAATGTTATATGTTATTGTTCTGAAATCCATTTTTTTCTTTTATATTTTATTATATATGAATGTTTTGAAAATTAATATATATTGAACCATTTTTAAAACGCAATTTCAATTTTTTAACTTATACAATAATAAAAAATAAAAAAGTGAGTGGGAGAATTTTTAAGTAATATATAGAATAACTCAAGATTGGGCGATAGAAATATCCCACAGGAAATGTCCGTGTTAAATTATCAAAGAAAAACTAAAAGTTATGAATATTATTGGAATAACGTTTCTTAGGTCCACACGCCTCGCATGAGAAATATCTTAAATAGAATCGTTCGGCTTAAAAGGCAGTGATAAAAACATGTTATCTGAAAAAGAAAAATAGGTGTTGCGTTTTCATAGTGTTTCAGTATATATCTATGCATGTTTATGTATATTATTATTCCTCCCTGCACCATTACTACGTCATCGCTGTATACCTCTCCCTCACCATCAGCCCACCACATATACCTGGGCTGTGTTCAATCAGCACAGAGCTGAACTAAACTAGTTCCCTGTCCCATACGACTCTTGAAACAGTGGCTAGTTTGGTAAGCAGCTTGCAAGCCCTTGTGTCTTTGAACGCACCCCTGATCCCTTGGAAGTCTAGGGGATCATCTGCGAGCGAATACAACCCCAGAACCAGTTTTCACTTGTTCACACTGTCGCTGTCACCACTGGCTGAAATAGTACCGGGATTGTTAGTTTGGAGTGAGCTTATTGGAAAGTTGATGGCACGTCCTTCGTCATTGTTGTTATCGTCATCGTCGTCGGGAATCTGCGAAGTCTTCTGAAGAGAAATGTGTGGCCTATACATACACAGCAACATACGAAAACAAATCGTACATTACGAAGTAGTCTCTTGTTAATTAAGTTAGACGTGTAACGATGCCACCCACACTATATTGGGAGTTTACATATCATACTACTAGTTACTACAGAATTGTCCAAGGTATTCTTGAAACAGTAACAGAATGCAATGTGCTAAAAGAAACAAATATATTTTGAAAATAAAAGTAATACTATCGTCGAGAGATAAATGTTCGATAGTGTATGAACCAAATATATGTTCAACATTTATGAAATCCCATTTAGTTTCAATAGCAATACAAAATAGAAATTGAAAGACAACACGCTTCTTCATTTTCATCTTTGACATTTAAATACTAATACAATATCTATGGCTAAAAACAGTATAATCGATGCATTGTATCATAAAGATGTCAGCCACCTTTGCTGTCATCAATACTTAATATAATACCGTTTTCGGAGAACTTCTGCAGTGTTATCAGGGCTCAAATAAGAATCATGTTAAGAGCCAGTCTCCTGTTAACTTCGACGTTTCATGGTGCCACCCACCATGTTTATATTTAAATAATCATTAACCCAATATTCTCATTTATCCATTGTTGTATACGTATTCCACTTGGTTATCATGGCGTTGTGATATTTTATTGTTCATGAAATTGTTATAACTGAATCTTCATTATATTCTTCCTCGTGTTTATGAATGTACAGGGTTTTTAAAGAAGAGATATTTTCTTCACAATAAAATGTGTTGCTACGTGTATGACTTCTCATTTAGTTGATTTTCTGAGAACAAAAATTAGCTCCTGATTGAGATGAAGCGACAGGGGTGTGCCGAATCGACACGTTTGGCTGCCAACGATTAAGATGCATGATGAGACCTTCCCCGTGAAAGCTACTACTTCTCAGATGAATCAAGATAAAGATTTGCAGTCAGTTATCGTTGTGGACCGTGTGGGCATTGGTACCTTGATACGTCTAGCGCAGACAACTGATCGGTAGACGATGTCCAAGGGAAATCATTTCAAGACATTGCACTTTTCATCCTAAAACTTTACCTACCAGATCACCGAATTTAACTTCTTCCACCGACTCTCTGTAACAGTTCTGTGATAAATATGTTTTTGTGTGTAAGTTAATAAAAAGTTAATGAGTTTATATGGAAACGCTTAACGATGATCCAACGCCACAATAGACAATCGCAGAAGCTCAATTGGCAATGTCTACAGTTAAATCGGTTTCCAATCAATACGCTAAATATAAACAAAGCAGCATATATTAGTAATAAACATTATCATGTAATATACACAAACCATCCACGTTTGAAATTCGTGTTCCCCCTAACCCTAACCCTAACTCTGAAAAAGCTGTTGCGAAAACGTGTTTATTTTGAGGATTCGTCTAAAGATTTAGGCCATAAATAGTTGTGGAAAATTTACTTCAGATGAAATATTAAGAGATGAATACGCGAAACATTAATAACATATTTACTATCAGGATAATTGTATTTGCACGAAGAGTCAATGCCAATTGATCAGACCTTCTTATAGATCTAGAGGATAATTGTATTTTAACAGTGTTACTAAAATTAGCCACACGTCGTCCCATGAGGCCATAACAGAAATTAGGGAGCTGCCCGCGCCATTACTTAAACCCACGGGACTGTAACGTACGAAGGAGTGTAAATCCCTGTGGAGCAGAGGATGAGGTCAAGACCTATACATGTGCAACTGTAGATGTTTTCGAACTCCGATAGGAGATTCATCCTTGTAATTATCGAGAATGAGTTCCATCAGGAAATAATTAAATTTCAAGACAAGAAAATCCAATTTATTGGAAATAAACGATAATTATGCATACACATTGATGACATTTATGATTTTTACATTATTGACATGTGCAATTTTGTCGTAGATGTTTAAAACACAAAACGTTACTTTCGTTTTTAATGATTTTATATTTAATAATTGTATAATACTACTGTACTACTAACTGTGTAGAATTGATGAGGTACTGCACTCAGAGACGTAATTATGACACTAACAACGACACGTACCGCCATATCTACTGATTGGTCCCTGCTGTTCAGCTTTCCATCCGGGTTCTGGCTGATTTCATAGCATTACAAGAGACGCTTTGGGGCCCCGGATGTTTAGCTACCACACATGGGCCACCAGACGTGCCGACCGACTGACGGGTCTCCGTCTTAAAGTAAATTTAACTTATTATTGTAACGGATTTTCCTTAGACATTTCCACGAGATCCGAACACTGACATACTGTAGACTATGTGTATAAAAGAAATAACCTTATTGGCACAAGTTTACATTTGACAATTCCTTTTCGAAATACCAATGATCAGTTCCCGTTATTTTTTTATCTGCTTTACTTTCTGCAATGTGGGAGGATTGCCAATAGTAATAACATATCCTAAAGGAATTACTATTCGTTTACAGGAACTTTAAATAGCGATGGCAAATAATATTTATTTTCTGAATGACACCAATTTAATTTTTTTAAATAATATTATTTCAACACCTTATTTGGGTATGGTATGATTTGAGTGGGCTTAGAATAGGGTTGACTGGGTTCTTCTTTCTTGGCGGCATCGGCGTCACCAAAATTAGTTTCAGACATGTTTTTACGACCTATCAAAAGGTACCACATGAAATACATTATTTTGAAAAATCAACGAAATCATATTTCGTTTTCACATCATTTCGTATAAGTAATGCCCTTCTTATTGGAATCTTAATAGGAAATATGATACAGCTTTCTTCTACGTCAAGATAACTTTACTCTCCAGCATTCGTGAAGTCTGTAATACATTCGCAAAACCCAAAATGCAGGACGTGATAAAAGCGCTCATTATATAGTACCTATGGTTCTTTAACCCTCTCCCTGCTGGATTAGGCAAAAGCACTACTCATTAGGGCATCAACGGTTGCCTTCAGCAGGGAGAGGGTTGTCCGCTCAGGTCCCTAGGCACCGTGCAATCCAGGCAGACGTAATACATCACTGTTCTAGACACGCCTCAGCTGCCACTCACGTCTAATTACCTCTCGTCTTTGTGTTCACGTCACAGTGCACCAGAACACGATACATCTACTATCTGGACTTCTCAGACGACCTTCTTATCTAAGGGCGACATGAATTTAGTCCCCAGTACAACTGGCAACTTCACAAACTATTAGTAGGAGAAGGCAAATAGATACCGGTTAGTAGGATAAGGCAAATGATGCAATATAACAGCAACTGGACAACCATCTTGAAGATACCGGTTAGTAGGAGAAGGTAAAGGATGCATTTAGCCTACACTAGAACAACAACTGGACAACCATCTTGAAGATACCGGTTAGTAGAAGAATACAAAGGATGCATTTAGTCTATAATAGAACAGCAACTGGACAACCATCTTGAAGATAGTAGGAGAAGGCAAAGGATACATTCAGCCTACACTATAACAGCAATTGGACAACCATCTTGAAGATACCGGTTAGTAGGAGAAGGTAAAGGATGCATTTAGCCTACAATAGAACAACAACTGGACAACCATCTTGAAGATACCGGTTAGTAGAAGAATACAAAGGATGCATTTAGTCTACAATAGAACAGCAACTGGAAAAATCATCTTGAAGATACCGGTTAGTAGGAACAGGTTAACGTCGGAAAAGGCAATACATTGTGAATTAGAGAATTAAGAATGAATTTAGTCTACAATAGAACAACAACTACAATAGACAGGAATGTTGAAGGAACTAGATAGTAGGATCCAGTTAGTAGGAACCAGTTAACGGTGGACAATATTTACATTCGATATTGTAAATTACAGGATTAGTGATAATGTACTAAGGAAAGCATGAGATGACTTTAGGCATGCGTACATGCGGGATTGATGTATTGTGAAGGAAACTAGAAGTGTCTACAAAGAACATTCGTTGCCCATGTAATAGTGGTGTCATATAGAACATTACGACATCGTAGAGATGTCTTCCCGCACCTCATGCAAGTGCAATCGTAAAAGTAGACGATTTTTAAAGAGTCGTAAAACGTGCGGTATTCTCTGTGCAGCATTGCGACATGTACATCTCGTGATATTCTCGTGATATCTCGTGATATCATAACCTCTAACACGGGGAGCTGTCTTGTAAGACTTGATGTATCATTCGTATCATATGCAATGGCGATCGTCACATCGATCAATCACGCCGCCGGGCTGTTGTTCCGCAGATTCGATCACGTGGAAAGTCTCCGTGCTGCTGGTGGTGTGGTAATTGTCTTAGGACCAGGAAAGTATTGAAGTATTGACAGCACGTCAACTGCGCATGTGCACTAGGGGCAGGGGGGAAGTGCAATGACATTAGAACCAGACTCACGTGTAATTACCTGTTTACACGAAGAGTGTGTGCACTTTTAGATAACTCATTCCCAACAGGTGTGCATTTCCAACCAAACTACAACAGTAAACCTCGAATATACACGCATTCAAACACCCATACTGATGATACTGCACACCCACACACGCGCACACACACGCGCACGCACGCACACACACACACACACACACGTACATGCGCGCGCGCACACACACACACACACACACAAACGCACGTACATGTACACACACGCACGGACGCACAAACACACTAACGGAAAAGATACATATTTAAACTAGTTTACACAGTACAGATTACTTTGGTAGGCAATTATGTAGTAGAGTTTAATGCACCGAAGAAAATACGAAACGTGACATGTGTGCAATATTAAACATTAATTGTTGGGCCTTTTGGATCTCTTAGGTTCATTACCTCTCGGGTTCTGCGCTTATGTGCCGTATGTAGGAATACACTGATGTACAAACGTTGTTACGTATGTGTAGCCTTCCTCTATTCCGCTGTACATGTATTGCTTTTTAATATTTGAAGATGTGTGATGAAAGCGTTTAAGGACTTTAGGGCGCAAGTTTTTAGCATTTAACGGACGCATAGAAAATTCAATAGAAACTATAAAAATCGTAAAATGTAACCCAGATACTGGTAGTATAAACATCGGGTTCAGCGATAGTGAGTCTTAGTGGCCCGATGAAAAGCAGGAGTTTCCCCCGACTCATTGCGAAATTCACCTCTGGGTCTTCATATCCTCTTGGTGTTGACGGGCTAAGAATGTAGAATCATTGGTAACCGTATTGCCCCCATAAAGTAAGCAGCGAAGAGAGGTTACTCTGAAGTATTATATAGTGGAGAGAATACATGA
This sequence comes from Lepetodrilus elevatus, assembly GCA_034780755.1. Classification (NCBI taxonomy): domain Eukaryota; kingdom Metazoa; phylum Mollusca; class Gastropoda; order Lepetellida; family Lepetodrilidae; genus Lepetodrilus; species Lepetodrilus elevatus. The sequence goes on from JAVCKZ010065989.1 coordinate 8,108, forward strand.
CGTGTATGCTGAAGTATGCCCGACTATCATCAAACAACAATCGTAGAACTACATATTCCAGTCCGCGGATTCACTCGTAGGAAATCTAAAGGTCTTTGCTGTTAACATTCGCGATGGTAATACTGGTGATTTTAACTTGGATACCTTCAGTGGCTAGTATTGACATGCTATGACATGTGATCAAAGGCGGGGCGTCCTTGCACGCAACTAGAGTCTTATATGTTGGCAGGACACTAATCTGGTACTTACTACACATACATGAATTCTGTTCTGTTAGAACTGTTCTGTTCTGTCAGAGCTTGTACAAGTGTACTGGATCACCAAGAGAACTAGGCCATCCGACCTATCATGATTCCTGCCAATCCTCAAGTTGATATAAAATATTCTTAGAACGGCAATATCACGGAGATTAAGTTTTATAAGATGCATTTTCTGCACCGGTATATAGTGTGTAGTAATATTGAACAACGTGACTCTTCAGGGATATAGACAATATCTCGCAAGATTTCAATATGGCAGCTGACCTTGGATTCAAAGCATTGCATGCTAAATTATCGATTACTGTATACGAATATTTGCGCACTACCTTTGCTAGAATTACTCTTTAAATGTTTTCTAAGGATCTGACATTGTGATGCCATGTTCTCAAATAGGTTGTTTGTCTTTCATTAATATTTCACAAATGGTCTCGTCATGTTTTTAATTGTGTCTTAGAGACACTTTCAATATGTTATTATGTTCATTTATAAAGTTATAAATTTATAAATTTCAGCATGAACATATTATTTTATTAGTGGTAATGGTGTACACGTGCAATTCCTCATGAGTGCTTTATGTATATGTTGTGTCTGCCATGTTATATTCCAGGAAATATATATTAAAGAGACGTAAATAAAATATATGTCTGTACATTAATAGTTTATAATTCAATACCTTCGTTGTTTTGAATAACATCTAACAATTAAACATACTGTAGAATGAGTACAGTATTATCTATACATCGTGTTATGTTCATCCCTAGAATAATGGTCACAAGGTGTTTCATTGCATTATTTGAGCATTAGTTAATACTGGAAGAGTTAATACAAAGAAACATGATACATTGGACGACACCCCACCTCTTATGTTCTTCATACTACTATTGTTCTTCGGATAATTGACGGGTGTTAAGTAGGCATAATGGTCTGAGTTTCTTGGATGTGGGTGCCCACAAACCATTAGATTCGCAATAACATCTGCTACTCCAGTACTACTACCAGGACCAGGGCCAGAAGAGGTGAAGAAGAACATGCGAAACTATGTGAAGAGCCTGAAATAATACGAGAAGAAAATGTGAAGGGACTAAAAGTCTACTATACAGAAGAACGTACCAACATATTACTGTATAGCAGATCATACGAACATATGTGAAAGTACCGAAATATTAATGCAGAGAAGAACATATGAACATTGTGAATATACTGAAATACAACTGTGAAGAAGAATATGCAAAATATTACTATAAAGAGGAACATGCGAGAAGTGTCAAAATGAAGATATCGAACGACCAGTCGTAACAAGAGAAACAGGGCTAATAAGTTAGCTATAAGTAATCTGTGTACACAGGAACCTGTCAAATCTAAACTAGTGTACACGAAGACAAACTGGACACACAGGGTTGGTTATCTGTCAATCATCAACAGAATGCTATCTAGCTATTAGCTATACATATTTGAACTTGCCAAGGTGGTTGTGTCTCCTTCCGATAACAGTTCTATGACTTATTAATGCATTAGGCCCAGACATTGAGGAGCGAAGACGACTCGTCTGTGTGTCGTTAGAATAGCTTATCCCAAAATAAGTAAGCACTTATCCAAATAGGGATGAAATGGAATAATGAATATTGGTTTTGATGAGTAGATGCTCAGATTCTGTGTTGCGGGATGTATTTATGTAACGAGTGCAGACGCATTTGTTAAATGTTATTTCAGCAGATCGTTAATACCGCAGGCTTTGAGCTTTGGTATGAATCGGGATTTAGAGAAGTCCCATTAAACATTATTTCGCTCATACAAACAGGATGTGCCGGACAAGGTCGCTGCAAAGGGCACGCACGTGTATACATGTACCAGGTTACTGCGTCTTCGGGATATGTGATTGCTATTTTGCTGGCCTCTCTTTGACCTGCCTGGAGGTCATTACATGGTTGAGGATAAAGGTGCAGACATACATATTCATGGAGTATTATGAACGTGTATACTGTGCGCTATAAATAAAGCAACCTCCTAGATACAATGAATAGCCTGTTAATAGCGCCCAGTCATGTTTAGGGATGAATCTAAAGTTTGCAACATTGGATATGCAATTATGCATACTACCATAGCCTCCATCCAAGAAGACGATTCCTTTAGCACGTGCAGCAATATTGTTTGTATACGTTGAAGTTATGGCAGGAAGTTCTTACGATGGTAGGATAGATCCGTGGCCATGTTCCGGAAGTATACATAGCGACATCTTTACGCCTCCGTGGAGAACATCGACATCTTTACGCCTCCGTGGAGAAAAATTGGACTTTCGGGGATCACCAAATGTTTCTCCACGAAGACTGTAACGATCTCGTTACATATACGATGGCTTCGGGGGCATTGCCCCTGATTCGCCTCCGATATATGATCATGATTGGGTCAATATTATGCTATCTGTGGTTATTCCAGTTGATGAATGTCGGGATTTTCTCTTTCAAGACAATACACGCCATATTGGCATGAAGAATATGTTATATATATTTAAATAGAAATAAAGGCATACGTCACGGTATAGGACCACTGCATTAGTATTGCTCTATCAATGTTGAAATCATCAAGCACACCATTGACATGTACCGTTAATACATGTACAGTATACATTAGATGTGTTGAAGTGATTCATCAGGAGTTGATTTGATGAATTATCACACATAATGAAAGGACAGGAAATCCATAGTGACAAATAATACAACTGTTAGCCGCACCTTACCATTAGGTAGATGACGTACTTGTCCTAATGTTATATCTGGTTTATCAAACCCCTTTCATGATATGTATTGTTAATACACATGCAGGACTATAAAAGGAATACATATTTTAATAGTATATGCATGTACGTAGATATCAGATATATTCAAGATCCACAACTGTCAGAAGTATCACCACAGAACATTTGTTCGGAAAGTCAATGTCGTCCTCGAGATCGACATTTCAGGCTTCATTTAATTCTTTCACCAAACCAACGTCCAGGATCGTACCACACTGTTGTCGTACCATTCAAAACTAATAAGCGTTGCCATTAAGCCGTCGTCTGAGCACGGTATCGATGCGTAGAGACGCTGGCTTTCTTTAAGTAGGGCGTACATTAAATGTGTCACGAAGTGTCATACCCCGTATTTGTAGACGCTATCAAAACAATCGTACTGCAATTTGATGACGGTGTAATGTCATCAAACGTCATCAACCAGCACTGTATGTCATGCAGAATCTGGAAGGTGCTGGCCATCACTTAGGGATGAGCTTAAAGGCCTTGGTGCAGGCTATGCTGGATCTGTCTGTATAGATCCTGTCTATATACTGGTCCTTCTCAAACATCGTCAACCACAGGCTGTTGGATTCAGCTACATGCGGGTCCTTCTCAAATATCGTCAAGCTGACGTCGTTTCGGATCTGTCGACATTTGTCTCCCTTTGAAACATTGTCAGATAGTGATCGTAGATTTGGCTACACATAGGTTCCTTTAAGACATTACCAAGGCTAGGTAATGATCCCTCTCCAACCTTTGTCAGGCATATAATAGGTCATCATGAAAGAGGCTACATACGGGTCCCTCTCCAACACCATTAGGCATAGACCATCGTGTAAGAGGCTACATACGGGTCCCTCTCCAACACCATTAGGCATAGACCATCGTGAAAGAGGCTACATACGGGGCTCTCTCAAACATCATTAGGCATAGACCATCGTGAAAGAGGCTACATACGGGGTTCTCTCAAACACTATCAGGCGTAGACCATCATGAAAGAGGCTACATACGGGGCTCTCTCAATCAACACCATGAAGATCAAACATAGGCTACGCGAGACTGTTATTATTTTTATGTTTTGATAAATGGGTACAATGATGGAGCTCATTGAGTTACATTACGTCGAGGCAGGCTGTTGGTGTATTTTCATAAAATATAATATTCAGAGTTAGCTTTAAGAATTAAGTTCAGGATAGAAGATATTGGTCAAGCAACAGAAAATGTTGTTCTATTCTGCCAACTTACAAATGTTGTTTTATTCTGAAACTTACAAATAACTAGGAAGGATATTCATTCTTCGAAGACACCCGTTCATGAAGTTCTCGGATCCGCGACAAGACCATATACCACTCTGGTACGTGGTCTCTATAGCTATAGTACAAGACCATATAACACTCTGGTACGTGGTCTCTCTAGCTATAGTACAAGAGGGTTATATTATGATCTCATAGTGGATACGAAAGCTTCGTGAAAAGACGCCCAGATCTGTGGGTTGATATATTTCAAAGACAAACCAAGACACAGCCCAATGAAGCATGTTTTTCTCAAAGAATAGGTGATACATTGGACATAAAATATGGATGCATGTAAGTCTATCCTCACTGGTTCACTTCTAGTCTGTGAGCATCAAGGCAGGTTCCCATGGCGATGTGATCTTCCCCTCGTGCATTATCACTCACCGGCTAGCACCTGCCATCTCGCTGTAGGTAACATTAGGCAGACTTGCTGTCAGATCGTGCTCCGCGGACCCACGGTCTATTCCTAGTCCAGATGCAGTAACCTGGTAACACCTTCTAGGGATTCGCCAACAAATTGAGTGTCAATGACATGATTGGGGAAATTGTAATGTTCTTGTCCAAACATATTTCGATTCGTGATCGTGCTGTCAAGTCTAGAATCCTTAAGGAAAGAATAGCATGGTTTCTTTTATTTATGTATTATACGTGATTCATTATTTAAGGAAGTTGGCAACTGCACATGGTTCACGAATGATGCAGTATTGTCTAGGCATATGCTTTCAAAGATGTAAATATACATAGGGTGATTGCTACAGTTTCACTAGTAGCCTAATGTTAAACAACATAATGAATTTCAATAGTTTATCTAAAAATCACCCTCACATCATCATAATAAACGTCACCATGAATTATCATCTCCTCTCACCCATCGTGTACGATTTGGATGTCATCGGATGTCAATATGGGTGACCGTCTACAAGGCCAATCTTAAACAGCCGTTACACACGGATAACCAATCAATCACTGATGATGAATATAATGCAAACATTAGTAATGTTAAACGGAAACCTTAATTTCAATATTTTATCTAAAATGCACCCTTACGTTATCATAATAAACGTCATCATGACTTATCATCTCTTCTCACCCATCGTGTACGATTGTGAAGTCGTCGGATATCATTATGGGTCGATCTTACAGAAGTTACAGACCAATTACACACGGATACCCAATCAATCGAGACCGTTGGGTATATAATATATAATACTATCCAATTCCATAAGAAGGAAAGACTTTTAATCGAAATCTGTTGACGATCAGTCCCTCCAACAACAGGATATAGCCTACTATAGCCTGGGTAATGGTAATGACAAGGTGTCATTAACAAATTATCTAGTGACACCTAGTGACACCTAGTGACACCTAGTGACACCTATCCTCCACATTCAGCGCGGCGATGCGGTATCAACGGCAAGGAAAGCACGGCGGCAAATTGAAAACAAACTGACCGATGGCTCTCTGCGGCGACCGGTCAACATGGTCAAGTCCTTAAAGTATAGAAGACATTTCAATTGACTCCCATGGCGATTCAGAGGAGTTCCATCTCACAGACATATCGACCTGCAGCACGGTTCCCAAATAATGCATAGCTTTAAGATGCAGGGCATTGATGAAGGAAATCCGCTTGTATTGGCAGTGATGAGTAACGAGAACAAGCAACTTGATGAAGATTATATCTTTACCATAGCCACCCACACATATAACTACTTTAACGATTGTAACATACTGTGAGGGTGATTGTTACGATGAGACTGGTTAACGGTAAGTTCCTACTGACCAGCTGGATTAACCCTCGTAATTGACCATGACTGTGTCATTAGTATAGTATGGTGGTTTCTCTACGGCTTACTGGTCTCGCATCCTTTCTGGTACCAAGTTGTCTGACGCACAACACTGTATTGGATAGTATAGCCTACAATGTACAAACCAAAAGAGGAAATTTAATGTGTAATTATTATCTTATGTTTTATTTATTTCAAGCATAATATATATTTACATAGGATGTTTCTTATAGACTATTAGAGGAAAGTCGCTCTACATAGAGTGTGTGTGTGTGTGTGTGTGTTTAAATGCTTTGACAGTCGCCTTCCAGCACAGCTGATTTCGGCAGACTGGTCCCT
>JAVCKZ010066000.1:0-14554 GCA_034780755.1 Lepetodrilus elevatus
CTCTCTCTCTCTCTCTCTCTCTCTCTCTCTCTCTCTCTCTCTCTCTCTCTCTCTCTCTCTCTCTCTCTCTCTTATGCTCACACAGACTTAGGACAGCCAGACCGACACACACACAATCACACCAATCTTCTCCACTCCCCTCTTTTCATCTGCAATGACGATTGTTGCCACGGCGATTACGTTATTATACACCGCAACATCAAAAACAAAACTGCATCGCGTTATTGCAATTGTCATCTATTCTGATATAGAAAACAAAAATCAATATTAAATAACAAGAGGCTCATTTTGCATCTTTCATGTCGTATGATTGTAATGCCCAGTTATGATCTTGTGAACATTATGGCATTGTGCAGGGACAGTCTGCCTTAGGGCCCCTTATATCATTTATTTAGACGTCTTCTTTTGACAGAGATATTTGTCTTTGTGTCTGGTGTATCATATTTATTATTATGAAGATGGGATGAAGGGGGAACAAAATCGCAAAGGAAAAAGTCGGACTAATTGTCTCTTGTGTTTAGTAGTCTGACATGTAAGGGTGTATATACATTGTCGGCCATCTTGAAATTCGTCATATAATTTGCTTGATAATGCGAGTTCTTGTTGCAAAGGAGTTGATTTAAATTTATGTTTGTGCTTGGCAATCTTACTTTTAACCCTCTCAATGCTGGAGGTAGCCAGAGGTGCCCTAAAGAGCAGTGTCTATGCCTAGTATGCCTAATTCAGCAGAGAGAGGGTTAATTGAGGAACAGCCAATCGTGGCGCAGGAATGATTGACGATGGCCAATTCGGGGACATTTAAGGTAATTTGTTACTGGATTAGTGGAGTATGCTGGTGGGGTAAGTGGTGATGTGGGGGTGGGGAGTGGAATATATTAACCACACACACCTCTTGCTAGATCTATCACATTTACAATTAAATTCAGAGCATGACATCATAATCACAATGATTAACTAAGATATTAATATTCATCACTATCCTTCCTATCAAAGGTGCACATGATTTGGTTTTTCATTTCGTTTGATCTCATATATCCGCAAATATTGATATTCATGGAGCAGGAAAAAAAGGGATAATTATAAAACCGTCCATTCGAACTCTCCTTTGATTGAAGGGACGGTAGTATGGGGATCTCAGATGATGTATCTAATGACATCTGTAGTAACTGTTTGTTTAATCCGTGTCTAGTCGCTAATACAAAACACACTGCAAAATGATACTTCTATATGACAGCTATCGTTGAATCTTCCAAGTTTTCAAGATCGTCGATAACGGTTCTGGCCACGCATATAGAGCAACTGATTACGATATTATGTATTGTGGATGAGAAGGGGATGATTATTGTGGGAGTGAAATAGTTGTCCATCTAAACATTGAAATGAACTGTAAGTAAAAATTGTCAATTTGAAATTTGAGCGATAAATGTTGTAATGAAATAATATTACCAACAAGAAAGCTCTAAAAAAAAAAAAAACGGTAATTATAAAAAATATAAAAAATGATAGCTATATATTGCAACGAATTAACATTGCCAACATATATGATTATATATGATTGTATATTTACACTAAATATTGAAATGATCTATAACTATGATTACTGATGGGCTTGTGGGCTAAGTGTACCTGTGGGCCTCCACATAATGATAATCATCCGCCCTCCATATGATATGGCCTAGGCTGACACTGATATGTCCTTACATTATTGCCTAGAGGGAGGGTGGTACCGGAACAGTCCATTTACTGGACAGGTGCCATGGGTTGATTTTAATAACTTAATTTTTGTGAATTGTAACTTGATCTAAAATCATGGGTGTTATCAGTACAGAGGTTAAGTTAAGAGATCTTCGTCAATTTTTATTTTATTTTCTCTGTTTTCAATATCTTCAAAACAAAACAAAACAAAAAAAAGCCAGTAAATGATTCTATTTTAACATTTTATTTCTTCTCATTAAATTTATTGTAAAAATAATTATGTCATTTTTGTCTTTCTCATTAAATCTACCAGTATAACAAACAAGGCAAACATCTCGTCTAATTATTTCCTAACCTTTTATTCATCATGAACAAGTCTGTAATATTTGTATCCATATACTAATGTTTTAACGTTTTGGACAGTGTCACATGACCTCGGGGGGTTCGTAGTCAACAATCCATGAGAGGTGAATGCTCTGGAGTTTGCGAATAGCGGCACATTAATTAAACTCTTTTTTAAAATTTCCTGTCCATCCCTGGAAAACGAGGGAAAACGTCATATTTCATTTTTCATATGTGAATTATGAGATTTTAGTGTTTTTAATTTAACAATTGTTGATAATAATGTTGTCATCCAGTGGATAAGGTTTTTAAAGTTTAAAGGCCTATAGCTTGTTGACCTAAATCAAAAATGTTTTTATATGAAATAATTTCACATAGAATGTGTATACTGTACATTTGATTTGTATAGCAACTCATGGGTATCGTGATTATTTTCATATTTAACCCTCTTCATGCTGGAGGCAACCAGAGATGCCCTATGGAGCAGTGTATGTGCTTAATTCAGCAGGGAGAGGGTTAATGTGAATTTTGTTACAGGGCAATATTGTATACTAACAAATAAGAAATATTCAAGTAAAATAAGCTGCCATTAAACATACTATTCTGAATAACGTGACCAGGTATTCTTCTCATTATTCTATCATTGCATACTTCCCTCTTCCCCCTATCATGGTGTCTTGTTGAAATAAAAAATAATGTATTCAATTGCCTATATGCACTTGTTTTCACCATAAGTTCCTATCATTAGTGTATTACATATGACATTATTCCTCAATCCAGAACTCTCGAGGCTGTGGCAGCCATAAAACCACCTGATAATGTCACTGTCGAACTGATGTCACTGTCGAGATAATACGGAGATAATGTCACTTTTGAGATAATGTCAAGTCCTGTATCATTGTATAGTAGTGTTCTGATAAGGAGTGTTAACCTTTTCCATCTCGGCGGCAACCAAGTCTGCCCTGTGTATGGCGATGCGTTATAGGTTGCTAGACAGCGAAACGGTCTAGTGGAAATATTCCAACTGTCGTCTACGTCTTGTAGCAACTGTGCTCCCCTTTAGGATATTGTACAAACTAGTAGATGATGTACAAGCCATGATAGGACATGGTAGCACTAGGATGTTGTACCACTAGGACATGACACCACTAGGATGTTGTACCACTGGGATGTTGTACCAATAGGACATTGTATCACTAGGCCACCATACCACTAGGATGTATTAGGACATTGCACCACTAGGATGTTGTACCAATAGTACATTGTATCACTAGGACATTTATGACATTGTATCACTAGGTCACCATACCACTATGATGTTTAGGACATTGTACCACTGTGGCATTGTACTGCTAGGATGTTGTACCACTAGGATGGACCACTAAGATATCATACCACTAGGACATACTACTAGGACATATCACTAGGACGCTGTACACTACATGTGAATCACTATACTGGCTGGTGCATGACCTGAGGGAGGTATATAGCTAGCACGTATACATGTATATATAAATACATATAGACAGATATATGTACTTTGCTCTAGTAATCTAGATTTTCCATGTGTTTTGCTCCAGTAAACAGCAACTGGATGCATAATTCATCAGTCAACTGTGCAGTAGAGTGAAACAATATAGAAATGATTTACGTCATAAAGTGAGCTGTCTCTAACATTGCAATGACAACTTAAGGTAGATTTAGGACATGAAAAGTCAGCAGAAATGCAATAAATTATAAAATGTTATTTAAATGAAATTTCACTGTAAGAATGGAGAAATTACAACTTATTGTGCATAACAAGTCAACATAAGTAAATAAGTAAATTTACCAATACGTCGGATTACAATTTTGATTTTGATTTTAAAATTCACAATCACACCTCCAAGAATTTTAAGCAGGAAATGTTGTGAAGTTGAATAAGTTAAATTACAGCAAGAGTTTGTCAGGTCCGTGGTTTATTTTTATTTCCAATCGGCCTCTCTCGGAATAGCTTCCAGTCCGAAAAGGCCGGCTTTAAGACTTGGCAAAGCCGTAGTGGCATGTTCGTCTAGGAATAGACTGTCGCTGTTGTGGGCGAAACGGTGTTGCCGCTGCCAGTCCAAGACTGCGAGACTTAGGATCGAGATTTGTTTGGCAAACAGACAAGTCCGTCACCTTGAGCGGTGTTTGCCGTAGTCCCATGTCGGACACACCTCCTGTATACAGCCCATGTTTAAACCGGTCCGTCCCTTGTAGAACAGTCCCTGTTTACCAAACCCATTTTATTACCTGCCTGAAGAAACCTCATTGCAAACATCGAAGGCCTCTGCCAAGTTGGAATTTTCTCCTTGTATAAAGCGAAATTATTGATGATTCGGATTTGACGCTGAGCTTAGAAATATTACCGAATTTTTCACGATTTGACGATGAATATTCTTTTTCTGTTTTTTTTTAAACAGTGGATTTTATTTGATAGTTATATACAACTTTAAACCTTGATTCAGATTTGATGATGACCTTAGAAATATTACTGAATTCTAACGATTTGACGATGAATATTTAAAAAATGAAAACATGTCGTTGCGTGCTATTTGGTAATTATATACTTTAACCTTGAGTTCGACTTAACGAGATTGGAAATATTATGAAATTTTCCCAGGCATAATATTCACTGAAGTTACGTTTCTGATGCGGGCATGATAGATTGCGCTATCTGTACTGTCGCAGTTGTAATTCTTTCTTCTTCAGTATCAGCCCGTGATTTGAATTAGTAAAGCAATACACAGCTCTAGGATACTAGGTCATATGTTTCGAAAGATGCGTGAGAAATTAACGAAAGCCGCTATAATCTCAATTTCTTATATATATTTTTTTTAATAAGAAATTTGCATGATTTTAACTGAATCATTAATAAATAAAGTCTGTGATTTTTTTTTTGTATACACATTAAAGTCATACAGTCACAAACATTGTAGTAGTTTTAGATTGTGAAGTTAACAATGGAATGTATACTTTCCTGGCAGGTAAATCAGCACTTTTCCACCTTTGAAAAACTCCATAGAGTAAAGGAAAGGCCTTGGCACCTTTCCCAAAAATAGACATATTTTAAATCATAATTCAAATTAACTTACTTTCCCGAGTCAGTATTTTGTTTCAATCCATCTACTAGCTCCCACGCATAATATTAGAAAGCTTAAGTTCATACGTCTCATAATTTAATTATATATGATAATCATTATTTTGAATGTGACGGACGGTATCGCTGTCGGGTGAAATGTACGAATTACATAATTGGGTTTTTAATAAAACACCTACAAGTATTGTCAGGTATTACAACTGCGTCAGTAAATGAGTCAACTGGCGGTTTGAGTTCAGGGATGAATATGACGTAGGGTCCGCGCCCGAGCTTATACTTATTTTAAATACCAGGTCATTTATATTACTTTGAATACGTTTTTGAATAGTTTCCATGTTTGTTTTTCTAGGATAGTTTGTTGTTGACAATATGTCCCTCGGTACTTATTTAATACAATTGGTATATGAGTCAACGAATAATATATCTTATTTTTTAAAAGTCAAAGATGACTTTTCTTGGTCGTAAAGTCAGGAGTCATTAGCTGTGCATAGTTAATTCATCGAACAATGGGCGAGTTTACGAATACTCCCGTGTATTGATAATATGCTACACGGGAGACAGAAGCGCCACCCAGTGGTGACATTAGATCGCATTATAGTACAACTTAGCGGGAACCCATGGATCGAACCTATTCCCAAGTATTGACCTATTCCAAATCTAGTAACATATCCAGGGCCCACTTTCAATGCTGCCGCATATGGGCGAAAGATTCCCGCTGCGACAACGTAAAACAATAACTCACTTTCAACTAGCTGGGTATTTTAAGATGTCTATTGACATGGGTCTTCTTGTGAAGTGTAGCGTAGCAAAGTAGAATGTCCCCTGAGATAAGAGAATGTAATTATGGCAGGTAACAATGATTCAGCCGTACTCGATTCAGCATGTACTATAAGACCAATCTCTCTAAACATTTTCTGTCAGATCGATGTCAAATATATAATTCAAACTTTTTTTATTTCTTCAGAATAGTTGAGATATATATTTTTACTACTACTACTACTACTACTACTACTACTACTACTACTAAGAATAATAAGAATAATAATGCATGCATTTATAATGTGTCAAATCCATGCTTGAAAGTACAAACTGTTGTAACGTTGCCGGCTAATGCATGTATACTTCTATACTTCTACTTGTTAATCTGCTAGGGGATCTTGAATCTAAATAATTTTAAACAAATTTCACCAACTTTCACTATTAATTAAACACACTCTCTACTTCCAAAGCTGAACTATCTAGAAGACAAAGAGGCAATTTCGGCAAACCCGTAGTAAGAACGAAACCCTACCCAGACCAGAACCGTACTATCTTGCACTGACCTATCGACATTAACAAGGTGGAAGTCTCATTAAGCTATAATGTCAACGCTATCTGCCACTTACTTACAATAATGTCGACATTATCTGTGCGCCTGTGTGTTAATGGCGATAATCATGTCAATGTAACGTAAGACATGTTTTTTTATGAAGGTAACACAAAAAACGTGGCAGTTATTTTTCTGTTGCACTCTAGTTCATATGTTACCGTAGGCAAATATATATAACATAGACTAATATATGCGTTATTATAATTAATATTATATATTATTTTAAAGCATAAGCAATATACGTTTGTTCAAACTACTACTGCGTAGGTGATGTATACATAACTGCAACAGAGTTAAATTATTTCAGTTATAGCTAATTTAGAGTAATTTGTGTTAAGACTACTCGACGATTTACCCATAATATAATATGCACATGCTAGGTTATTTCAATAGACTTAAGAGGTTTCAGAGTTTACAGGTATAGCTCCGATATACCCAGATACTAAAGCAATATCGACCTATGTATACTGGAGACTGAGACATGTACTATACTACTAGGGTACGAACACGCAGCATTTCACGGTTAACGGTGCGCTGGTAGATGCTTCACACATTTCAATCACATGTTTGACCCATGGTGACCTGATCAAATTGAAACTAGGTATAACAATGTCCCCCTCTTGACAACCCCCCAATACCCCCATCCCCCACCCCCCTCACTGCAGCATGAGTAAGCAGGTGTCCCCCCATTCATATATCTCACTAGTTCCCAGCTAGTATCTCCCTAGTTTCACAGCTAGGTCAGCCCGCTTCCCCATGAATGGGTGTCGGCTGGCGGGGTCACGGGGGATAGCGTTACTCCACGGAGCGATCCGATCAGCTCGGCTGTTGCCTTAGTGGCTGGACTACTATGCATGAAGACAAACACGATATACAGTACACCGATACTGCAACTGTTTCGCAGATACTGCAACTGTTATGACATTGGTATAATTGTTTTCATCATCACGACGTTAAACTCCATGATCACGCATTGTTTTCAAGTAAAACAGGGTTAAATTAATTGAAACGAGAATCTGGTGGATGGTTTTCTGCATGAAATGACAATTAAGACTTTTCTGTTGTTTGCATGTATATTACACTCCCACTGTGCATTGACGTAAAACTGGGCTTACGTGAAACTGTATTTTACGGTTATTCTCCCGATTCTGCAGGAGTGTGCAGAGTTGTCATGTGAAACAAAATTCAATATTGGTTGTCAATGACAGGCGTGTTAACTTTGTTGAGATGTATATTACACATCCAGTCGTTGACTTAGCAGTACTTTAGAAGGACACCAATTTGCGAAGATACAATTCTATCAAATACCACTCCCTCACACACCTCAAGGTTGTTGGCGTTGGCATTTTATTATTATATTGCCAGTGCAGTCAAAGGGGAGATAACTCATGGCGGGTTAAAAAACTCTGAGGGCTGCATGGTAACATGACCTGCCTCGGCTGCTAGCAACCTGTTACATGGGGTCAGGGGTCAACACATCGCCATGGCTACGACCTACAAATTGGGCTGGCCCACTCTCCTTCCTCCCTCCTCCCCTCACACCCACCCCCCATTAGCTACTGCGGAGTTCATTCATAAATCTGGCTGTGTACGGCTTGGCGTTTCGCCATTGATGGTGGCTGCGGAGGGGAAATGCTGCTGCTGCACTCTGTACTCTGTTCCGCCGTACTCTGTACTCTGTTCCGCCATACTCTATTCCGCCCGTACTCTGTTCCGTCTAGTGCATCATCCAAGCGTGCCAAGCTGGAACCGTTCCACCAGTTTAACATTAGACTTGAAAGTCGCCAGCCATGAAATATAAACATTCCATCCAAGTCCTTGAAGTTGTAGTTCCTCTGGAGCCTAAAAGTTATTAAGATCACATTCAAGAGAAGAAGAAGATGGAATTTAAAAAAAAATATAATAAAATTTCAATTTTGACAGTTTCCTGGGTACAACCACATGTTAGGAGACGCAGGGTCTTTGACTGCGCTGCCTAAAATCAGGACAAGACCTACTTTAGGTATTGCTTTGACAGTACTGTACAATATCGAGTTTGGTAAAATGTTGAGTAAAATGTCCCTCAGCTTATTAGGGACTTTAGTAAAATGTCCCTCACAACTTCTTATGGACTTTAGTAAAATGTCCCTCACAGCTTATTATGGACTTTAGTAAAATGTCCCTCACAACTTATTATGGAGTTTAGTAAAACGTCCCTCACAGCTTATTATGGAGTTTAGTCAAATGTCCCTCACAACTTATTATGGACTTTAGTAAAATGTCCCTCACAGCTTATTATGGACTTTAGTAAAATGGCCCTCACAGCTTATTATGGACTTTAGTAAAATGGCCCTCACAACTTCTTATGGATTTTAGTAAAATGGCCCTCACAACTTATTATGGACTTTGTTACTGGATAATTATCTTTGACCTGTTTATGATATCCTATCTCCTGACATATTATTCATATCAAGTGTGTGTATAAACAGTGCCACGAGATTCATTATACACAGGAGCGCTGTCTGACCTGTATTTCATCAATATGTCATTGAATAAACGGAGCGGCATATTTTACTGTTTCTTTTTTAATGGCAATTTTTTTTTTTATACACCAGTCTAAGTAAGTTTTTAAGTCTGCATACTCATTATTATATAAATCTAAGCAGATATATATATTAACATTTTTTATGAAATGAAAAACTTTGAACTTTTTTACTAAACGATAATACTTTTGTAAAACTATGAACTTCTTAGTGAGAAAAGATCTCTTCAAAAATTAACATCAGCAGGAAACGAGTCAGGCAAATTCTTAGTACTTATGAACTTCTTAGGACAAGTTTGAGAATACTGGCCCCCCTTTCATATTGCCGGTGGTACGAAAACCATAATTTATTCATCATGAAGCGTGTCATCGTAGGAGATAACTGTAGGTAAAGTATGCCTGGCGTACAGCCACAATGTCATAAACCATTCACGCAGATGCGCGGAGGTCATCTCACGAAATACTTGCCTCGCTCGTCTTTTGTAGCCTGAAAATTTAATACGTTTGAAAAGATTTTCAAGATTTCCGTGTGGATAACATTGTCTCCGTTATCTCGTCTGCATTGTGTGAATTTTTCTAGTGATGGATTTCGTCTTTTTATCTGATGGTGGAAATCTGTAAACTGTATATCAGAGATATGTACTGTAGACCCCATATACTTCTAACAGATACCGTAGTAACCATATATCATTTCGGAAGATTTTACCATATCATTTTAGAGGAATTTTCAGTATGTTTCAATATTTCAAGATTTTACCATATCATTTTAGAGGATTTTTCAATATGTTTCAATAACAGTTTCTCAATATGCTTTGAAAGTTTTTGCGTTGAAATAAACAAAGCTTCATTCAATATATTGTAATTGTACTTCATCGTTTACATCATGTCAAGTCTGTTATTTACATACAATCTCTAGGATGTTAATTCAAGAAAACATGTTTTGGATTAACCCCATACAGTGCAATTCTGGTCTGCGTCCACCGACTCCTGTTCATAAAGGGTTAAACTGTTAATTGCGATTACGACATGAATCACGAAAGATGCCTGTTTGCGGCTAATGAGCGAGGGTACGTATTTTTGCGGGGGCTACACAAGTGGAAAACTCGATTGGGGTTTCTCGTTACCAAGAAAAGTCGCTGATGGGCTACTCGAAATCCGTTTCCTCCGTACCTCCTGAAAACGTCCCTCCTGGCTACAACCACTTGGAGTTGACCAGAATAATGAGGACGCTTTTGCGATGGGGCTTGTAGATTGCACCGCGGTCACATGTGAGAACCCAGCACGACCCAGCACGACCTAGTGCATGCCTCCATGTCATGTGTCATGTCGACTGAAACCAGAACTGCAGTGGGCAGGCCGAAATGTTTGCGCGTAAAAATATATCCTGCTAGGGGATTTACCTGATTTGGGATGTTTACTTACTTTAATAGTTTACTTTGTCCATGTATTTCTAATGTTTACTTTACGTGTGACACGTATATTTATATTTATGTAGAACGTAGGGTATTGGCGTTATAGAGATCGTAGGATATTGGTGAAAGATACATATTGTGATGTAAAGGAAAAAATTAGTTCAATATGATATATATCCATGATTAGATAATAACAAGATTTTTAAAACAAACTGATTTGATTATCTGTGTGTTGATTAACATTATATGCGTACAGCTCACCTGTGTCAAATTAAAAGTAGGCTTGTTGAAAGAGAATATACAATCTTGAGTTTCAATTTGAAGGGTTAACCACTATACTATCCATAGTAAATAGATCATCATTTTTGTAACACATAATTAAAGTAACGGAGCAGTTAGCGGGTTAAAAATGGACAGATTAGGAGGTAACACGACAGAAAGTGATCTGGGTTACGGATCACCGATCATCACGCTACTAAGATCACTGGCTGTTTAACATCCCAGCTACACAGCTGCTGTTTATAATGTCAGTTCTGACCTACATTTCTTAATTCATAATTTTATTGCATGAAACGGAATGGACTAAGACGTGACAAATTTGACACTTAAAACCGCAAATACCAAAGCTTACATGTGCCACCTGTGGCGGCGGAGGTTACTGTTAAACTTATTAGTGTTAATGTGTACAGGTGTTTCAATGACAGTTGGTTGCCGTGGGTTTGCATCCCACATTTTCCAGATGCTTGTGATGTCAGTGATTTAATTGCAGTGTAAATTTGTTTTTAAATCCTCCCAATTTCTTGCACAATTGTTAACATACAGATCCAGATTAATCTTTTTCAAAGAGGGGCATTTTATAGTAAGTTTTTTTTTGATCATTGCAAGTGTTTCCATTAGGGGTTTATTGTAAGTTTACAACAGAAAGGGTTGTGCATGAACCAATTATTTATTTCAATTTTAGTAAAAGCTCAAAGTCAGGTCATTCTCCCCATCATCCCCCCACCCCCAAACTGTCAAATCTTTCAGTGGTTAAATGTTGTTTTTAAACGTGGATATCTAAATATCAACACCCTATAAAATTACACGAAGCTATTGCTAATACTATCAGAATGCAGAACGAATACACGATCAATTTCCTTTCTATGTAGGTTAAACAGGCTAGCTGTACCCTAGCCGTTACTTTAATGCACTCCCTTCAGCAGCCACATCTATAGCAAAAACCTCACCCTGAGTTTTGTGGGTTCGGCTATAAGGAAAACTATCAACTCTGTCGTGTATTGGGGCGGTCAATTTATTGCATTCAAAAGTACACTGTCACTCATCTTCTATGCGTTTTCTATCAATACATGTCAGTATTCTATACCAATACTTGTCAGTATTTCTGTAGATGTACGATTCCATTCAAGAATCGTCTCTCTTTGTCCGAGACGTCTGGGGTCGTATTGAATCCCGAGCTAGTTTATGGGGGATTTTAAAATGAAAGATGGACACAGTTAGCTGATTGCACGGGCCAGATGGCTTCTGATGGGCGTGGGAGTGAGCTACGGGGCTGTGGGGGGAGATGGGCGCACGGGCAGGGCCGGGTGCAAGAGCCAGGTAGGGGAGGGGAGGAGGGAAGGGGAGGGGTGGATTTAGGTGAGGAGGGGAGTCATTCAGATATATCTATCCACCTTGGTAGTGCCTTGATGCAAGGGTATTAATAGAAGTGTGGCAGGTGAGATGAGAAAGCACTGGCTATAGTCTGTTTCCTGTGGTATTGATGACTAGATGATTCAAGATGTCTGTCTACCAGGCTTGTAATGCCAGCATATTTTTATCAGTTACTTTTATCATATTTTAGTTGAAATTTTTATTATTATGTCTTTGAAGATGCAAGGATGACTTCTTAACTATCAAACTACAATTAAAGTGTTTAAATTTTATTTCTTTTTAATTTATTATATTTATTACTTCTATTTTTTTTTAAATTATTATTATTTCTTTGAAGATGCAAGGATGACTTCTTAACTATCAAACTACAATAAAAGCATTTAAATTTTATTTGTTTTAAATTTATATGTTCTTTCCTCTTTTTTTTTATTGTTATTGTTTTATGTTCTTATTTTTAAGGCTCATTATTTATCATTTGAAGTTTTAATTTAATTTGTTTTTATGTTTTTCTTAGGCTCATTATTTATCATTTGAAGCATGTTGTTGAAAATGTTTCAGTGATCTGTTTTCTTGTCGCTAGCAGTTGTAATATATATCTGCGAATTACAATAACAAGCAAGAAACTTGGTTTGTATTTCCGCGATCCTGACGCAGTTCGGTTAAAGGAGATCTATACAGCTGTGTACATACTACAATCAGAGTCACAAGCCAGGACATCGACACCTTGGTTTTTTTAGGCATAAGGAAGTGTTCGTGGATATGGAGTTAGGATGGGGAGTGGTGGGTGAATTAGGGGGTGGGGGCGTGGGGAGGAGATGGGCAACATCTGGGGCGCATTCAAAGAAACAAGGGCTGAGTAAGCCGCTCAGCTAAACTGGTTCCACGTCGCATGCGACTCCTGTAACAGTGGCTAGTTTGGTAAGCTGCTTGCGTCTTTGAACGCACCCTGATATTGTTATCATAGAGAATAAACTTCAAGAAAGATGTATTTGTGGAGCTTCCAAAGCCTGCTGTGATGTCACAAGACTTTAATTTGAATATTTTGTCTTGAAACTACAAGGATATGATGTGTCTTTCTGCTGTTTCACACCTGTCACACTTGTCCTGTCTGTCACACTTGTCCTGTCTGTCACACTTGTCCTGTCACACTTGTCCTGTCATATTATTACGAGCAGTAAGTGTGGTTGGTAGATCAATCATCCGTATTTGTTGTTGAATTCTTTAAGAGTGACATGTTTTATGGTCGTGTAGCTGGTGATGGAAAAACTGAAACTTGATAATTGATGTCAAAGAATTTCCTGCGACTTGGCTGGAGTTTTGTTATGCCGAAGACTCGAGAGTTTCCCTTTTATTACTAAACTACGATCTGATACGACGCCAAGCCATCACCTTTGTGATTGAACTATAATCTGATGATCGCCTTTTGAAACAATGATTTGATAAGTAATGCTGTAAGATCTATACTATAATATATTTAGTGACTAAACTATTATCTGATGATGCTGTTTGATGCTGCAGAGATTCCCTTTAGTGAATAAACTACGTATAATCTGATAATATCATTTGAAACAACGATCATCGCGATGCTGAACTATCCCCTCTAGCACTGCTTAGTGACTTGTCTTTAATCTGATAAGTGATCCCGAGAGATTACCTTTAGTAACTCGACTTCTATCTGATGCTGATGTTGAAAAGAGTGACACCTACCATCGGCTACAATTATACCAGAAGATTCACCTTTGTAACTCGCCCGCCATCTGATAAGCCCATCTGAAAGGTTTTCTCTTGTAGCAAGTATAATCTGATAATGCTGAAAGACTCCACTCTCGTGACTAACTATAATCTGACGTGACATTGAAACATGACATGAGATATATAGATGGGCGCACATTTTTGTAAAATTCTCGTCGTGGTATGTTCCAGTAATGTTGAGCCTCTTAATGGTGTCGACGTTCTGTAAGGTTTAAATCATTGTCGCGGTGTTGTTATATTCCTGCCCTGTACAGCGATGAAGGTTATTTGTTATGTTTATTAAAGCAGAAAAGATGAACGTGTGGATACGTGTGCACACACATATACACGCACACACACACGCACACACACACACGCACACACACACACACACACACACACAAAAACAACAACCATAGACTCACTGACAAGGAAAATGGGAGACTCACACACAAACGCACGCACACACGCTCATACGAACCCTAGACTGTCACTGGAGCAGAGAATTGGAGGACATAAAGGGGAGATAATGCATATCTCTTGTCATTTATTGTGGAGATTGTCAGTCTCCATTAGACAAAGGCTTCCAGACAGTTGCCGCTGCCGACAGTTTTATAGCCGTTTCTAAAAGATGCTTCCCTTCTGATAGGCTAGCATCCCATACATCAACAGGGCTTATTCCCGTTTGGGGGGGGGGGGGGGGGGGGGGGGGGGGG
>JAVCKZ010066011.1:0-14552 GCA_034780755.1 Lepetodrilus elevatus
ACACACACACACACACACACACACACACACACACACACACACACACACACACACACACACACACACACACACATTTCTTTACCACGACACCGTTATTGAGTACACTAAAATCTTACTGGAAGGAAACAGGTATTTTTTTCAAGAGAAGTAACACTCGGTCAATGCACCTTTTAGGAGGTTCTGGAATTCAATACAAGACCATACATTTGAACTATATGAAACCCCTCTTGTGAGTGGTCTAGGATATACTATTCTATCGATCTAGACCACTTAGGATACGGGGAGGAGACGTGGCATGGTCTCATTACGATTACAGGAGCTTCATGAAAGCCTCCCTTGATTTGTAAGATACGAGAAACCATAGTTTATCAATATAGAGTGTCGAGACACCTTATCTCAATTGCAGCTGTAACAATTCATTGTATGCAACATGTATAAGTCTAATAGGACGGGAACACGTCATAAAACTAAAGTATCAATTTCAGACTAGATCATGGGATGTAGCCTAATCGAAAACTTTACGTGGCATCACGCAGTAACTCTTTATTAAAGCTGTTTTATTGTGACTTTCAAAGGTTTGTTATCAGGCGTCATGAATTTTAGTATCAATTTCAGACTATATCATAGTATGTAACCGAAAATGTTAATTCTTTATTAAAGCTGGTCTATGATGACTTTCAATAGTTTGTTCTCAGACGTCATGCATCTTACATAGAGTACCAATTTCAGACTAGATCATGGGCTATAATAGAAAATCTTAATTGGTATCAGGCAGTTCTTCTTTATTAGAGCTGTTCTCAAGAGTCCATTCTCAGACGCAATTCGACAAAGTCTTGTGTTAATTAAAGAGATCAAAATATTAAATCTATTAATTGGTATCAGTACTTCTCTAACACATGACATTTGCGGTGTCTTCTCAGACGCAATTTGACCCAGACGTGATCTGTGTAATCTGGAATTGCCCTCTGGAACACAATTACAGATTCTGGACAACGTTAAGCAATACCTCGATTGTCCCCGAAGCCGGAATCCAGGGAAATAAATGTACATTGATCAATCTTGCGGATCGCTAGAGGCCTATGCCGTGTAGATATGCATATAGACTGGCCTGTAGTGGTTTTTCCCATAACAGTAACACCAGTCTAGATTTTTGTTATCGAAGGTAGGGTTGATAATGCAATGATAAGGTAATAATGTGCACTATCAATGACGCTCAAGATTTAAAGATAGAAATATATTTGAAAAAGTTTATAAAATATTAATAAAATCGAGAGTTTGCAATGCAACGACTAAATTATGCACCTTAGATAATATACATTATGCACAAGCTGTACACATAATTTCCCCAGAGGGTAATAATTATGAAGTTTTATCTTATCTTATCTTATTGTTATGTCTCACTGGAGTTGCTCTGCTTCCTTAGGTCTGTCTCTGCTGGTAGTATGAGTACCACGGTATTATATAAACACTTGTACTTATTACCATGTTATATTGATACTATGCGTGCACAGCTTCAAATCTTTAGATCCTCAAATTTAATTTGCATTTCCCCAAATATCCAATCACTTGGCACCGCAAGCGTGAAAGTTTATATTGGCTTGACATTAGATTGACACAGACGTCAAGGAAGTGATCAGACGGTTAATAGACACACTGACCAAGAGCCGTCGTCCAAAATTAAACCCTTGGAATGTTCTCTTCATTGACGACTGGAAAGGATATCGCAGGATTTATCTATTTCATCACGTGAAACACCTGTCGTTACCGCCACAGACGACGTCTACCGACGTCACCGACGTTATACAAAACGTCTAAATATCCAACATTATCATGGGTGTCTACGTTTTCTTCAAAACACTGCCTCTCCCCCGATGCATATACAATACATACACGTTCCCCCCTTAACTTAATGGGGGACATCAGAATCAATACTAGAGAAGCCCCCTTGCTCCAGGAATCGATGGAAGGGACTTTCGTCTGGGAGACTCGCGGAACCTGACGTCGCAGTCAAGTGCACAATATGAACTGCAGCGGGAGCGATTAGGAGTTTTGGAGGGAGGACATACTCAGGATATGTATAAGGTAAGATCTTACTATATCTCGTTGATGTCTGTGTCGCAATATCTTACTGGATGCTGCATGCGAGTTAGTTCGTGGCTGCAGCGTGTTGGCAGTCTTGGCTGCCAGAAATTGAAGGTTCTTCATTGCGATTTCGATTAGATTGTATAATGGTTTCTTTACTTCCCCCAAGACTGTTCTCAAATCCAGTAATTGAATTATACTGTCGCCTGTCACTATAATCTTTCCTGTGTGAATTTAAGGTTTGTCTGGAATTTAAAGGTTTATAGTTCTAAACTAGTCCAAGGTGGACTTGCTGTATGGGAAACTGTATAGTTTGAAATGGAGGTACAGTGTAAAAGAGAAATGACTTCGTAGTAAATGTGAGTTTTCTAGATTATTGTTATTATACCATGAATGAAAAACAACTTAATTACTAACTACGTAGATGCAGTAATTCAATACAATTATTTCTTAATCAGCTAATTTTTAAAGGTTAAACCCATGAGAATAAAAGTTGTCAATAGTTATACGTTGAGGTGACTTTTGATACAATTCCAGACATCCAAATTGGAATTGCGTCAAGCAACGTGACATATCCAATACCATCCTGGTTGAATTGCATTTAGTGGTTGAGACGCACCTAATAATTATTCCTATATATTCCTAATCAAATACACGAAGTCAACTTCATGAGCTGAACAACTAATACACACCTATTTCAGACGAGTTTCATCATTGTATGTGTTCAGTGTTTAAGTTAAAATGCCTATTATAACGTATTATTATATCAATGTGCTATGTTTTCTGGAATCATGATTGAAACGTCTCCAATACGGGTCTATGCACATAAACGTGACTACCAACCAATTTATACTTAACAGGTGGTATATCTCCTCACACGGTGGCCTTCCAGGAATTATTCCGAGTACCCAGTAATCTTGATGTATTAATGATTTTGCAGCTGTGGATGGGTACCCGGTAGGACAAATGGAATGTGAATGTAAACCTTCCACAGCATTTAATAGCACACTGCGTTGTATATACTCCCTAGGTAGTTGAGAATGTTAAATGATTGCATATTGTTCCATTGACAAGGTAATAATTTAACGCTATGAGAAAGCTTTCGAGTATGGATTTGGCGCACTATTAATACGCACACTCACTATTATTATTATTAATTTTATTATGCTTCCATGACGTCAATCCCTGACATATTTACATAGAATGCTCATGGTTGTGTCAGGTATATTATCTTTTACATATAATATACTGAGCAGGTAAGCAGCTAATGATCTTCATTTAAAGTACACTTCGTTTACCAATACTGGCGGTTATCACGGAAGTTGTGAATCCATTCAGTAAGAATTCAGATAATCTCTTTGCCTTCATTGATTGAAGAGGTTCTTTAAACTTGCTGACTTTGGACATTGTGCTGAAGCTCCGCACATCGACATTGAAAGGGAAAGCAGTGCTCACGAGTTTAATACTCGAACAATCTGTCAGAAACACTGTGATATTTAGGATTGTCGTTGACGCATTTCAACCTTTTGATATAAATTAGAATTTTACTTTGAGATTTTAAAAACAACAGCACGATATGCTGTTAGTCATGCTAACTGAAACTTCTAAGAAATGTTGAGATTTTCACAATGACATATTGAAGGGTGATGAATGGATCGAATAAAACTCAGGGAATTTAAAATTCCAAGTCAGCAGATGCAATTAGTGTTCTATTATGGTTTTTTTGTGTATGAGTCAAAGAAACAGGATTACAATTTGTACTTTGTTCTGGTCATCAAGTGAAGGTCTAAATCTCCTCATCAATATTTCAGTTTCGCCACTAGCTCAGGACGAATGTGAATGGAGTTTCTATAACTACACTACACCCATATATATCTAACTGGAATTAATCTTCAAGGAATGTAGTACACAGGCTTATTTATATGTATACTTTGGAAAGTTTACATGTTTGCTATTTCATATATACTTACCAGTTACAACATTGTATAGTTTCACTTTCTACTTTATTTAGTCTCCGATGCTTATATCATGTAGATAAATCGTCCCTTTCTGGTCTGTAAGGACCAATTCAGGCACAAACGTAATTAACGATTTCATAATAATAATAATGATAATAATAATAATAATAATAAAAATAAAAATAAAATACAAAATAATAATCACATAAACGTCTAAATAAAACAATCACTGTCAACGTCTAAATAAAACATTCCACGTTTATTACAAAACACATAGCAATACTAATTAATATCAAAGGCGATTACAAACATTATGAATTGTGTTGATTCGTTGACGTTTTATCTATGACTGATATAAATCTAATCTCTTCATCATTTGTTGAATTTATACTATTTCATATTTGTATTGCCTACGGTATAATTAAAAAACACTAAATCTCCCAACATTTTAAGAAATTTACATTACAATTTATTATCCTTGGACTGAAATATAATCCTCTCAAATATTACTGTTGATAGAAGGAGAAAGTTAACGTGTTAAGGTGAATCGTACGTGTTGAAGTCTATCGATTTCACCACCAAAGTTCTCGTCTTTTAACGATGAAAATTCAATGCTAGAGGAAAGAACATTTAGACTCGTTGGAACAATTTACTGCGAGTCTATACTTTTTTGTTTGTTCAACTAGTGATTTTTACTGTGCATATTATACTCGCTTAGCGATTGGATATCGGAATGCATACCGTCTACTACCTACAGGGATCTAACAGTTAGCAAGAGTATATAAAAGACGCGTCAAAAGGTCAATGGCATTAGGAAAGCCTTTAGGAACATACCGTAATTCGTCAATTGCCACCTTAAACCAAGCTGATATCACAAAAAAGTTGTTATTTTGGACCGAATTGGATTTTAAAATGCAAACTACATGCACTTAGCATACATATTTATAATCGCTTTTGCACATCCAAATATCTTTCCAGTAAAACCCGAATAATAATAAGAAATAAACATATGATCTAAAGATGATTTTAAATAGTGTCAACTATTATGTAGGCTGTCAGTATTACCTTCATACAAAGAACATATTGACAGTTTCAGTTTCAGTTTAAGTGTAGATCTATTTCTCGAATAATTCACCAAATGGTGGTACATGAGAAAAGCAATGTATATCGCTTACAGTAACAGATTAACACATGCTTTCATGCAACCAGACCTGCGTTTCACGAAAAGGTTCGTACCTGTAGTCCTGGACTATTTCGAGTTTTACGTTATTTCCGACCGTAGTAAAGCACGGTACACTGACAAAAGACTACAGTACAACCATTCCGTGAATCGCAGGTCTGGAAACTGATAAATTGATGTTAACGTATACTCATATACTATTAACTATCACTATCTTCTGTGTTTCAGACACATGAACACGCTGGATTTTAAAGACTAAAATGTCAAGTATGGCGGAAGGGTGCAATACATCGTGTCCTTATCACCCTCCTTATCCGCCGATGACGAAGATGTCGTCCATCTTGACTTTGCTCGCAAAGAATGCAGGATTATAGCCGGACACCAGACAGCTGCAGACACAGAGAACTCCTGGATGCACTTCTTCAAAAGCAGGACGAACCTCCCCGCAGCGACGCGGGGTCTCGCATCTCCACCCTTCTCTCGAGAAACAACGGGAACTTAAGCCACATCTCCAGCTTCTCCAGGCGATCCTTGAACACATCTCGTCAAAGTCTCGCGGGCACGTCACGTGTCACGCTGTGTGAAAAGGAGGGTAACGTCGCCAAGTTCATATACAGCATCGGCCTGTTGTGCCTCGTGTCGCTGATTCTGTGCGCACTATCCCTCCAGATCCTTTCCTCCCTGGGGGTCACAGAGGTGGACCCTACCCCCGGGCTCGGCTCCACCCTCATCAATTCCACCTCTGTGTACGAGAGCGTGCTGGGGGCTACCGTCGCTTTGACCTCCTCTGTCGTCACGATGGACGTCTGTTGTCTGATGGTCTGCGCCATGCAGTGCTTCTTCGCTTCCAAGATTCTCAATACCCCGGAGGGGGAAGAAAGGTAATGCTGCTATCAATGGCGACCACAACCCCCACCACCCAGCTAGGTACCTTTTCCCACCCATAGGTCACACAAACCCCCACCCCCATACACACCACCAGGTCCCTACTCCTATAGACCCTCCACCTCCATCAGGTCGCTGCCCCCAGGTCCTCGACCTATACCCACACTCTCCACGTCCTTCCATGATCCACTGCTGCCACCACCCAGATCAGCAGATCCCTGCCACCCACACACCCACTCAAACAATTTGGCCACCCAAGTATGGCTCCGGCTTCCACAACACTATATAGTACATTGTATATCAATGTGTCTATATATATAGTACTAATTATAGTCTGGAGTTCTCAATCATAATATAAGTAACGTCAGACGTCCCTGACTATACAAACATCTACTTTAGAATTCTTGGATCCCTTCGTGAATTTATTGCATCCTCTAGCCTAAACCATGACCTTCGTGCAAGGATCTCGTGAATAGATATAAAGCGATCGAGACCACTTACAATAGCGTGAATGGTATTATACTGGATCCCAGATATTCATGGAAGGTTTGTCATCTAGGTGATTCTAGTATGTTTTCGTCAACTAATTGAATGGGTCGCCAGCGTAACCAGTCAAACAACCATCTGTTAACACTAATGATGGACATCGTTTCTAAGATAAAAATAATGTCAATGTTATGTCTTACAGTAATATTCATATGTGGATACGATAGTTTAGATATTCTACATATTAATTTACTGTAACTTTTCCAATAATTATGATCTAAGTTACGATATATGCTTTACATGTCCCTGTATACATGAATACTTGCAAGATACTTGAAGAGCGCTAAGGTCGCTAAGATATGTGTCGAAGGATTACCAATAGATTTAATTTCAATTCATCATAGCTTTCGAATCGTACTGTTATTTTTAACGTAACCATCTTACACACGAGGTGATCCTATAACCCACTCTCTGTAATATAACCCAAATAAATTAAGCACGCCCATAAGCTGATGAGACGTACAAACAGATTGGGAAGATCTTCCAAGATACTAGTATATAGCTATTGGGACTGGTTCATCGTCACGCTTTGAGATGCTCATCAATTCAATTAGTCCCGGTCATCCTATAGATCCTTCATGGCCTAACGTTACAGCACGAGCCCAGGACGGCCAAGGCTTCTAGCCATGACCCTCTTGTCAGACAGAAAATTGGTTTACTGTAGTTATAACCCGAGGACTTTCACGTAACCTTTCATAGAACTTCAAACGAACTGATCCAATATAGGCCTACCCTAGCTGTATCCTGGCCCGTCTTGGAACAATCTCAGTTCATCCTGATGATAAATGGATAGTTTTACACGCAGACTGCCTTACATATAATATTAAACTGAAGGAAGATAAGCTACTGATGGTGCTGATTGATAGTACTTGAATTATATTGATATTTGGACTATTGTTTTATCACAATTGTAAGGTAGCATCTGTTTAGAACCAAGGCTAAGATAACTAAGATAACTAAGTCTAAGATAATCGTGTAACTTCAGGATTGCAACCTTAGCAATGGTGTGAAGTATATGGCAAAGGTTGGAGTTAAGGTCAATGCACCCTATACTAGTTTGTACAGGAGAGCATTGAGCTTGGTTTTAAGAGCATTCTAAGAGCAATTCTGTATAATAGGGCCGTATTGATACAGTCAATATGTTACAATTCATTCATGATGGTGCATACTAAATGTAATGGCAAAACGGTTTCGTGTGGAACTTGTACAGATGCTTTTATTTCAGTCCCAGTAGGATAATTTGAATATCATTCTTAATGGATATCTCACTTGAAGGCATGCTGAATATTAACTAAACGCCTTCATAAAATGTCTCGCACGTGTTTACCATATGCATATTTATATCTGTCGATCTATGTCTGCCTATTTTGATTTGGATGGATAGCTATATCATGGATATTAATGTTGTATAGGAGTCCATTCATATAAAAATATATACGCTTAATTAATTCTCCGAGGAATATACAATTTCAGAAGAAACTTACACGTCGCTTGCCAATTCTATCATAATCCATATCAGTGACAAAACGCTGACGCGATTTCTTCAGAATGTACGTTAAAAGCCAAATCTGGCTATGCTCCGGATGTGATAGCAATTTAACCTCATTCCAGCTGAATACGTCACATACACTGCTAATAAGGTCATATCTGGCTTCCTCCAACATGTAAAGAGTCAAGCCGATGCTGGTGCGTATTCGTTAAGCAAAATGGTCTAGCAATTTGATAAAGATACACAATGGTATCTATGCTATTTGAAATGGTAATCGTTATAAATTTACAGTCTGAAAAATACAAAGCTGTATTATCTCGGCATATTAGGCCTATATTAGTTGCCAAAAGAAAGGGTAACATGCTACTTACTCGTGAACGAATTAACAAAAATATGTTCACTTAGTCTGTGCCATGATCATGAAGGTGATATATCAGAATACTTAGTATAATATCAATAGAAATGTAATATAATCTCCGAAGCAAAAACAATATTCAATTATTGTTTTAATCTGTTGACAAAGTACTCATATCTCTTTATCCACTGTAGGCCTACTTTGTGCGCACATGTAATTCAAGATATTATGTAATGCTTTGCCTCAACATGATTGTGAAAATAATCGTAATGAAAAATTGTAAAATGGACATATAATTTGTATTCCCATCTTTAAAACAAATAGAATATTATGTGCGCTAAAATGCAATGGATAATGACATATTGTGGCACTTTCAACACGTTGCCAAAAGTGTGGACTAATGCACTTTAGAAACACCAACTATTGTTATCAATATTATTATAATATTTGTTTTAATCTCTCAGAGTGTGTGTTGCTCTTACTGACGCTTCAGTATTTCGGAGCTGAGAATGAAGACACATAGAACTATTAATCTGTTTCCCAATAGCCTAGTTTAATACAAACTGCCAGCGTCCTTGTCTCCCGAGACCCACTGAGAGTAGTGCCAACTGATCACGACCTACATTCTTGGAACGTTCCGCCATCTATGATCACGACCTATATTATTGCAACATTCCACCATTTCTGATGGAAGTATCTCTCCGCGATTACCCTACAGTTATTGGTTCCTTGTCTCATAGACTGCCACGCCATTTATTGTCACAGCTCAAATGACACGTCTCCGGATATCCGGTTACGTTGGAGACCACTAAACACCGAAGTCTTGAAGGCTGGAAATTGCCAAATGAACTCACTGATCCTGAGCAACTATAGAAACCGCTATCACTGTATCAGTTAATAAATCTCGACATATAGTGATTGATTAAAGTGCACATGGGCCATTCTCTTTCATTCATGCCTGTTGATCAGGGGTGTGAGGCTATGCACATGGTTTGGGGTTTAGATTCCTGAGCAATTATCCCGTGACAAAGAAAGAGTGGACAAGTCAATTACTCCATTTCCAGACATCTCCACGGGAAATGGAATAACTAATTTAAGTAATATCTCTTACTTAAATTAATCTTATTACGTGAAACTATTTACAACACGTTTGTATTGTAATTAATGTGCCTAGTCTCAAGGTCTGATTTACCTATGTTAGGGCGTAAAGGTTATAACGTTGACTTGGTGGGTGGTAGGTAGATGGCTCGAACTCATGTATGTATACAGCAACGTTAATGGTACTGGTTGTTTCCCTACTTGGCGCTCGGCAGAATATTCCAGTGACCTTACCTATGGTCTGTGGAAATCCGGTCTAGTACAAGCAGGACATGCACACACAAAACATGCAAGCCGTGATATAATCATGAAAACGGACCTAGAGCCCAAATTCAGTCAAGAAACTCAAAGACGTCTTCAATATTGAGATGCACAGTTCAGTAGAGGGCAAACACTTATTCGGACTCTCGTATATTCGAACCAACGTACACCCACTGACGAAGCACATGAGCCTCTCACGCTAGCATTGCACAATGATTTACGCTTATTACACACGCTTAGAACTCTAGATGTTGGAGCTATATAACTGTGTAAATGCATTGATACCCATGGACATGTAATCAAGCCAATGGTCGTTCTTCAATACAGAAACCTCTGTTTGTTATTACCAGAATATTCCCTGGAGAATTGCCCACCCAGATATACAGCATGTCTTATTCGTCATCACTGATAGATAATATTGTCTGCAATCGACTTTTCAGACAGGAGCTGACACGAATGTCGATGTAATTTAAGATACCATGATTGTCTTGTTTCCATTCGTCAGGCAGTGATGGACTGTATACGGCGTAAATTGACCGTCATACTTAACGTCAACTACAGAACAGGATGTTTACGAGCCTTTGAGTAGTTTAGGATAAGCATAAAGTTGATCCGCACATTTTCTTTTATTGTTATGTATATGTGAATTGATTGAATCGTGTACGTAGTAGATCTGGCAACACGTGCATAGACCACTGAGCAAATTGTGCTTTAATGACTGTCTGATAATGATATAAATTGAAAATATATCTTTAAATATTAAGGATGTCATGATGACGACATTTTCTCTGAATCTATTTAGGCTTCCTAATTCAAAATTGCAAAATTATGAACGATAACAATATACACTAAGATAAATTATAAGAACATGTCTGATCTGTCTTGACGAGAGGCCTTCTAAAAAGAGTTGACATTTTACATTATATTTTAAAATATCATTTGTACAACTCTGAAATAGTTTTTACACAGGATACATTATGCCCAGTGCCAACCAATATACTAAATTAAATAAACAACTATAAGAATCATAGAACTCATAGCAACCACTACTTCCGGTCCGCTTCCCTCAGAAGAATGGCCAATTAAATCAGGGGCCCGTTTCAGAAAACAATCGTAATGTTACGAGAATCGTAACTCCTATACGTTAACATTGAGTTGCTAAGGAGTTACGACTCGCTACAATCGTTCTATGGACCGGGGGCCAGGCTAAAAGATATTCCCCGAGACAGCTAATAACTACACACAGGATCAAATCTCGGCTTCTGAGTTCAGAGTGACATGCATTTTTCATCCCTGACTACGAGAAGAACTTCTTTTCCTGGAGGACTGGAGACTTTCAAGACTGTTTAGTGTCAGCTCGAACCATCGCCGTCATTTACTCCAGGCACGCACGTGTTGAAGTGCACTTAATAAAGGCAGGACGTCTCTAGGGAATATGTACGTTAAACATCACGTTGACAGGAGGCCAGAAAGGTGCATACAGCGCCACATGGTGTGAATACGGACTTCCGGTAGGATTGGTTGAATACAGAGCTAATTGAAGGTTATAGGAAACGCGTAAATATCGGTTCTGTTATTGGCAAGCAAGTTGGTTTTTGCTTTTAATTAGGTATAGAGCCGTTTTGAATGTGAACATACTTATGTAGTCAACAGTTGTGAATATACGTAGTTATAGGATTTTGAGGTTCACACAGCTGGTGCCCTCTATAAGTTACCTTTTGCATCCGCCACTGCATGCTAGTACATGTATGCAAGTAAGTATAAGCAAACGAAGAACCTATCTAGTTTAATTAAAAATCCTGTGTAACTGACATTATTGCAATACCATTGGTTCCATGTGTTAGTTAACATTCTAGTTTATTAAATGAGTATCAATCTCTGAATTACTATGCAACTTGAAGAACCCTAAAGGAAATGCGGTGATAATTATCCAAGTGATAGCCATAGAGTTAAGAATGACTATTTTATAACTGCAATGCTTCGTTGAAACACCATCTTCCAAAGTTGCTCAATACAGACATATTCCATTAATAAACATTGGATATTTAATATGATGTTTACATACATACTTGATGATCAAGGATGTTAAGTAATATTGATATAAGCACAGTGAGTATTCGTGTCAATCTATTTACTGACTACGGGCCCGTTCCACAGAACAATCATAGCACTACGAGAGTCGTAACACATGGAGTTGCTCAGGAGTTACGACTCACGTAACGTTGAGACTGTTCTGTGGAACGTGAGCCTAACGTTACCTACTGTATGCATGGTGATAATCAGGATAGATTTACTTTATTGCTATTACTTTTGGTCATGTGAATCCCCACAGGTGTACTGCAGACAGACTAAGTGTATCTCATCTCGACTGGATCGCTCGCATGACCAGTCCTCTTTAGTATCAGTAGGACCAAAGAAAGGACCATTTATCATAGATAAAGTACAGAGGTTCTCAGCATAGCGAATACATCATGCATTACTTCATACTCATAAATATCCACCGGTTCGTAAGTGCTGCAGACATTGCCATTATATACATTTTATGTTCGTAATTGTATAGCGGTATATTATTCATCATAGTATCTTTTAGGTTACTAATTTCCCGGTGCTGCGCTTAATGTTGTGTATGTATTTGTATATGTATTTGGACACAGCACGATCATAAATTAAATAAATTATTATTATTATTATTATTATTGAAGTAAGTAAATATTTACTAATTCATGCCACGCGTCTACGTAAATATAACTATTTTTTTATAGGGTATACACTTGCGAGACCAAATTTAGTTATCAGCATGATCAGAGGTTACTAGAAAAGAGTACTATTTTATTAGTCATATACACAACTCCTGCATGAATTCTGTTGATGCATGCCAGATCGCGTGTCTACGCAAGTAGCACATCTTTTTAGGTTTACATACTCTTATTGAACAAGCATGGCTATCTGATGTTAATAGAAAAGAGTACTTCTTTTAGTCATATACACAACTCTTGCACGAATCAATGATGATCGTAGTAAGAAGCCAGACTACGTTGTCTTGGCGTAGTCTTTTCAATGCAGCCCAGCATGAAGAACTTCCACCACAGAGCTCAGAGAATGTCACATCCTGCCTGTATTCTAGGCAGACGAAAAAACGCCAAAACCAGCGGATACCGACCAGAGATTATTATATTACCATGCTGTTCCGAGAAATGTTGTCCATAGTGGAAAATGATATTATTGGAAACTTTGTTAGCGGCAACTGTGCATAGAAGCTCTTATGGCCTAATAAAGTCGACTATGGTATATGGCCCAAAAGGTCGCCGGAGGCGTATTTCTTTGGAGTCGGTGCTTCTTCGCGAACATCGTTATCATGCACATGTTATATTAACGACTACACTGATAATATAATAACATCTTTACCAGCCATTGTCTAATTTACCGATTTCCGAAATGAGTAAGCTTTTAAGGATGTCAAGAATCTTGAATATTATTATACAAGATTTACAGATTGTTTGTTATTGCTGTACGATCGAGCTAGAATCAAGGGATTTGTTTTAATGTAAAAAAAATAGACATGGTTCCTTTATGTGATCATTATTGCGAAATCCTGTTTGCCTTTGATCGTATTTCCTCCTCCTCTGATTGGTTGTACGGTGATGAATTTCTAGAGATCATAGCACAACCATCGATCACATGGAACCACGGACGGCGACAATGATTAAGTCAATTCGTCTAGGGCCCTCACCAGGCGCAACTCCAGTTTAATTACCAACATAGAGGATCACACATATTTATCTCACAGTTAAATCGTCCTTAATTGCCATAATTTCAGACAATATTTACAAGAACGTAGCTTTCATGTGTAACGGACATCGATCTTAAATTAATAATACATGTTAAGAATACATAGTGGTACATGTATTTATATATGGGTTGGGAAAATCACTATGATGCCTGGTTTCATTTACACATGTTTTATTCTTTAGAAAAAGATTGGGGAAACGTTGTCCAGTTTACTAAATCCGCTCCTGTGATGTCTTGATACAAGAGAAGCCCGAAATTTGTTTATGTAAATATTGGTGAGGATGCCTTTGTTGTTGGTGATTTCAATACAAACTTTAAGGTCACCGTGTTCAGTAAATGTAAATGTGGAAGTAGGTGAGGGTTGTTTTTGCTGTTGGGAATACACGTGTTGCGTTGAAACCTCTACTGCAGTAACACTCCATTAACTAGCTGAGCTCACTGGAAGGTGTTCTCCATTGAGAAGACTTAGCTAGGGGACTAACATAGTAATTATAGACCTATTACATTACCAGCGCAGGAACTTACTGCTGGTTTACTGTTTCTGACGTGTGTCAACGTTATATTATCCAAGGCTTATCTTGTCGATTCCTATGAGACCAGCTTACGTGTTCAAACTTTACGTCTTTCCAACCAAGTCTGGCGCTAGGTTAAGCTTAGACATCTTCGTAAGTGAAACTGCATTTTAGAAATGCCAAGTCTACACAATTTTATGATTTTCTTTTCGCACCCAATTTAGAATATTTAGAAATTTGAATGAGGGGATTTCAGCGGAGATAAATATTGTTTGACTACCAGAGGATCGCACTTGTAGTTGTTTCACTAAGTGATATTAATAGGCGCTGCAAGTGGGTCGAATTCTATTTATAGACGTACCCAGTTTACTGATTTTGGTGATAAGCGTGAAGGTGA
>JAVCKZ010066022.1:0-14552 GCA_034780755.1 Lepetodrilus elevatus
CTCTCTCTCTCTCTCTCTCTCTCTCTCTCTCTCTCTCTCTCTCTCTCTCTCTCTCTCACACACACACACACACACGTACGTGTACACGTAGACCGCAAATACGATGCGTCCATAAAATATGATATTCTTCAGCATTATTGAGACAGCCCGTCATGTGAATTCATAGCTGTGATATCAGCAACAAACATGTTGTCATTATTCTTGTTTTATAAATCGTGCCTACTGTCGTATTCTTTAGCCATGTGCATCTTGTCACTTCTTGCCTCTGAGTTCTAGCCTTGTCAATACAATTATTCTATACCGTTCATACTGTGATCAATTAGTATGCGTTGATTCTTCATCTATCTTGGGTTTCAGTACATGGTTAACTTCTTCAATTAGTCACACAGAGAACAAACTCTGTTCCATTCTGTTCTACCATGTAACCATTGAGCAGATAAGTCGCACACAGTTGTTTTAATTCATCATATTTATTCTGGATAAAAGTACACACATATCCTCAAACCGCTAACAGCACACGGTTTTTCCAACATGCGGAGGGTTATCATTACACGTATGCAAAGTATAAAGGTCAACTTACATTAGTGAATGCACCTTCAGAAAATGCAAAAATATACAAACATACATGTAGTTGGCAACTGTGCTCTGAAAAGTACATGATTGTATACTATATATGCTATGAGCGTCGACTGCCTTTGTTAAGTACAATGTTGTGCATAAGTAGATGGCAATATCATATCTTGGCTGAAACTCCATTACATGCAAAGTATACTTGTATTGCCGTATTATTAATTCAGCTTTAAAACATGCATATCATTCACTCGTGTGTGATTATAAAAGAATGCCTGTAAAACGTGCGTGTCGTATATCAGAGGTATAAATTATCAGGGTATATAACACTAATGTAATGCTGTCACGGTGTAATAAAACGTAATAAATAAAACAAAACTGTGGCACCATCGTAACAAGTATTCGGAATCATCAGACGTCCGCTTGCTACTATACAACAGAATCATGTATCAATCAATATAGACATGGAATCCATGTAGATTTCTGTCTATTAATAATCACAGTTGCCTTGGCGGTACTGTCCAACATGTAGGCAATATTGATAAACCATTTCTATTTGCCGAACTTCACGACGCGGTCTCGATCTTAGGCCATTGTAACTTGCAATATTCATGATATTGGTCTTCGTGATCAGTTCTTCACAGTGGATATGCACAGCTGTTGTTGTGGCGGTATTCCGTTATCATCTGGGGAGTAGAAAGAAGATGTTTCTTGTATAGACATTTGTTATTATAATTGTGATATAAAACAATGCAACACGAATAAAAAAAATATTTAAATATGTTTGTCCATATCTTCCTATCCGGTATTTACCCGATTTATTATATGTTGTAGTCTATAATGTTTACATTGTAAAGCAACCTAGAACATACCTAGTATATGCCATCAATAATAATAATAATAATAATAATAATAATAATAATAACAACAACAAGATATACCGTGATCCAAAATTGTTCATAATCCGAATTAAACATTACATTTGTTCAACATGTTGAATGTTTTAATTCAATCGTTTTCAAAATGATGAATCTGTTTTCTCATTTCCAACGAGGATGATCATGAGGGAATTCACCATGTTATATGCAATAAATCGTTCAGCATATCAAGATAAACAGCATTAATGTATGTAAAATTAGGATAATGTCTACTATTATTGATACTACATGTATAATATAATGTAACGTTGTATTTACACAATGTGTAGGCCTAAATGTATAGTCAAATACCGATAGGGCACACTTTAAATAATGGTATTGTAAATTAACCCAATCTCATTATAGCGACAAGTCAGATTCGAACTTGGATGCACAAGTAAACTACTTGTCACTAGTGGAATTAATGTAAATAAATGGCCTACCATCGTACATACATAGTAGGCCTTACTGCTAAAGGTAAGATCGCCTATCCATAACTATTCGTATGGCTATTATACAAATGCACATTCGGTGTTATTATATTTAATCTATAGAAATGGCAAAATACACATTGTCCATGGTTTTTGGAATTGTATTTTTATGTTCATCTCATTATTGGTACATAAGCTTTCAGCATACTGTCAGATCGAAGTAAAAGCAATAGCATTCAGAAATTATCAAACTAGGTTGAACATTACACTTATGTAAACTCCTTTATCCAACAACAATGTATTCAAGATGTGCGTGTGCACATGTATACTCAATGCAATATATTGAACTAAACACAAATATTATACACTTCAGAGAAGAGCACACAGTACATCTACATCTATATAAGCGAAATCAACACACACACGTGTTAAAACAAGACGCACACACATGTCTACTGTCTAACGTGTTGAGTATCGTACTGAGGCGATATCGTATAAACTGCTTAGTTTTTTAATTGACCTAAGTCACCAATAACAACATTAACTTTCGAAATATTTTGACTAAGTTGTATATACTAGTACTTGGCTTAGACACATTATTCAAAACTATGTTTAAAACTGCAGACTAATCCAGACTTGGTCAAAATATGTTGCAAAGTTAGTGTTTTGCTGACTTAGTCACTTTTATAGACTAAGTTGTATGTAGGATACCGCCCCAGGACTTCTAAAACACAATATAGTTGTATTTGCTTCCCACTAATCCAAGTCTGGACGCAATCACGTCATCCCACTTTGAGCCGAGTGGTGCACACCCACACAATACAAGGTGTCTATAAACTGATCCCACAAAGCCCATGATAATACTTTACGTCTATACCAATTAGTCCTTGTCAAAGACAGAACAGAACAGAACCTTTATTTTACTCACGCCGAGAACCTCGGCATATCGGGTACAAAAATAATAACATAATAGAACAAGGTAATTGTGGACAGGGATTTCCTATGTGATAGTTTTTTTCGAATTTGGGGAAAATGTCAAAAACAATCGTATCAAAGTCGAAAGCAAAATGCCATCATCGTATATGAAAAATACTATACTAATATTATTAATGTGAACCACATCCACATTGTAAATACCTACTAGTATCGCTTTGTGGGCGCTCACATCGTATTCGCAATTCGTCAGACTATAAACGAAAAGGTTGGAGTTCGACTCTCGTCAGAGGGTTCAGTATCTCGTCCTAGGGGTAGTACAGTTTATCACGCGGGGAGGATCCAGGTGCAAGAAGGTGTAGCTACAGTGTACAGTTCTCGTACTTGGTGTATCTGTACCATCTGCTCTGTTGTTTTACTGTAAGCACATCACTGCTGAAGGAACCATCGCTCTGTATCTCCTCCGGTAAAACTGGACAGTGTATTGAGATAAGTCAGGTATTGTATAGACTATAGAGTAAGAAGACCTATGCCAATCCACCTATCGCACCAGATTAAATACAGTAATGCTTTCCATTCTGATTGTAACTATAGAGATGCCATAACGAGTATTACAAGCACCATCCTCCAAGTCCCTGTGTCCATAGCCATCTGTTTTTGTTAACCCTAGCCATGCTGGGGGCAACCGGAAATGCCCTAAAGGGATGTACATGTACCTATATAAGCTAGAAGGGGGTTAAGATACAATAGTCCTGCTAACCCTTTTAAGGCTGATAATGTCAGTGTGCCCATAATAACGATATTGCTTAAATTTGAAGTATACTTTTAGCAGAGTGAAAAGAACGTATAAATAAAATAAAGAAGAGAACGTATAAATAAAATAAATATCAGGCCGGATAGCAAATTATACAACGTTATTTAGGACTGATGTAAAATACAACCCAAGTAGATAGTCATGCTTTGATAACACCAAGAAGAATTAAAATACGCATATGGTACACAACATACGAAAGCAATTAATATTGATTTTTATTTTCTATGTAAATTCCCGTGAAATTGAATCTTCACACATGAGTTAAATGCTTTAAAATGTTGATGAAAAATAGCTTTGAAATGATGCACTTGTATTGACGAATACGACTAGAAAGAGTCGTCATTCATTCTCTGAATGTCTGGTAATGGATTTGTAATACAGTTGATAGTTTGCCCAGGCAATATAAAACATGCAGATGCTGTTATCAACACAACTACTGTTACAAATTGTGAGTAAATGATTGTGCTACCAAACCAAGTCAAAATGTGAGAACGTGGAACACTTAACAAACAGGGTTCTCCTGAACAACATGGCGTAACTCAGAAGTAATATTGACTCCAACCTTAGTAATGGGGTAGGTGTTATGGTTACGGTTGGTGTTAGGGTTACTTATGAGTTACGTTGTTTCGCACAGGATCGCCCATGTGCAGTTAACGGTAAAACTATCTTCTCAAGACCGAAATTTTGAAAAAGAAAAGTATCGCCGTGTATACTCACTACGCTACATATGTCCGCGTTAAAATTATTACAATATCAGCTACAGGTTGAGGAGATCTCGCATAGACATCAGTTCACCCTGAGGAATGGTCCGGTGTGGGTGTACGTTGGCAGGATGTACGTTGCCTGGGTGTACGTTGGCAGGATGTACGTTGCCAGGGTGTACGTTGCCTGGGTACACGCGGACTCGGTCTACAGATAGGGACATTAACGTTAGAAAAAACTGTCGGTCAAAACGTGACTTGAAATTGGAAAAATTGGACTTCCGGTGTAGGAGGCTCAATTCACTCCCAAGGCCTAGGCTCAATTCACTCTAGAATGATCTTTCCACTTAGGCCCCAATCACTCTAGAGTGAAATTTAGGGGAAGTAATTTGAGCCTTCTACACAGTCATTGCCTTCTAATGATAAAACTGGAAAAAATGTTAAGCGCCTTTGGTAGAGAACCAGCCATGATGTTGCTGTGTGTCGTGAGTGTAAATTGAACAGAGTCAGTCCGATGGGAGACACTTAAACTTAAACCACCCTATGGTGTATCCGTGGATGAACGCTAGACTACACCGTTTGAGGGGCAACTTGGTTCCCGTAGAAGAAAGAAGCCTATCACAACCATCCCTTGACCAGCCATTAGTCCAATATTTGACGGGGCACGGTATCTGGGACGTCTTGGGGCGCAAGATACAGAAGCTAGACACCATTAGCAAATCTACTGGAAACGGAGCAAGCACTGAACTGAACATGACAAGACGTATCACAGAAACACATCGGATTTATTATTTGAGGCAGAGAAATCATGGTTTTTACGGTTATCCGGTAATTTTGCGAATATCCGGAAATGTAGCGTTTCACACGCTATGTTCAATCTCGCCACAGGAAGACATGTTGGGCCATGAGTCATCTTCAGCAAGAGTTTCTCAACGGGTTTTTTTCAGGTGCATTGCGTTTTAGAAATTGTCAAGCAACCAATAATTATAAATGATGAATAAATAATGTAGTTAAGTCTAATCTGCATGTCGGGCAATAGGTCATGCAGGTGGATACAGACTCCCAAATTAATGTTCTAAATCATATCCAGTATAAGCTTTTAGTAGCGTTCAATGCTCTCTTATCAACTTTGACGATTGATGCTATTTGGACTACTACTCAGTATACATACATTCACAATCACGTCACACAGACAGACAGTACAATAGTCATGATAACGACCCAGGTAGAGTCTAGAAGTTAAACTTACGTACCTCCTGCGTTACTACCAAAGCGACTAGACTGTGCACAGTGAAAGATTGTTTGTCAGTTACTTGAGAAAAAACAATGCAAAAGCAGTTACTGCAACTGACAGTGTTATTGCAATTTATGGGAAATGAACACATTTTTTTAAGACTATGCAATAAAATATGAGATAAAATATAGGTTACTACATTCTAATGTGTATTATTAATGGTAAAGGGAACACGGCAGATCCATTAAAAATGTATACGCATTATAAAATCTTTAAATATTGTATTTCCAGTTCCCACAATAATTGTTCGCAACCAGCACTAGACTAGGTTAAAAATAGCATGGTCCATGTGTGCATCATTATACACCTACATTTAACAAACCACACCGATGAATTACAATCAGAAATGTTACAATTAAGAGACCAGCATGTAGGCCTACTTTACTGTTGTAGGAATATTTTATTAATAACAGCAAATTGCTAAATCTATTATGTTCTAGATATTTGAAGAAGTTTAAAGAAACGATAGTTACAAATATATTACCTTAATTGTTACGTAGACTATGTCCAATCATAACGGTATATGGAATTTTATTTTAATAATAAACCGTTTATTTAAATTAATATTTCAGATTATTAAATGAGCCACGATGTATTATTAATTAATGAACAGAGGCAGCCTAGCAACATGGACAGACAACTCTGTCGGTCTGTCACCCACCTTCTTCCGGTGCTTCAGTATACAGCGCTGCCTGCAGGATTTTGAATGACCTTGACTGGACGTTGGGGTTCACGTAGCCGAAGCTCATCTCGGATGGTTCTTCCACGATTTCTCCTCGTGACTCGTCTATGCTTCTTTGACGAACTACTGTTTCTGAATGTACTGCCACGACGTTCCTGCAACATGTGTTATAGTATAGGTGGACTGAAA
Source organism: Lepetodrilus elevatus (assembly GCA_034780755.1). NCBI lineage: Eukaryota > Metazoa > Mollusca > Gastropoda > Lepetellida > Lepetodrilidae > Lepetodrilus > Lepetodrilus elevatus. The sequence continues at coordinate 6,532 of JAVCKZ010066022.1, forward strand.
AGACTATTAAAAATATGCGATCATCTTCTCCACGGCATCCTCACGACACAGACTCTGTACTCTAGTGAATGCAAGGCGACAGTTGGTATGGATGTAGATCCGTCCTCCAGTAAAGGGCCGTCTGGGATCAAACAATCATCAATGACCCCCCAAAGAAGCTCCCAGATTAATTTACTCATATCAGCACTGTTACTGTTATACTAGTCAGGCATCACGTTGTGAAATTGTCTATGGTTTCCTGGTTTAGTTCATGGTATACTAGTATATTCGGTTTAAATCCGCTTTCAATAATGTTTCACTTACATCATGGATTGTTGAACAGTTTAGGGCAGGAGGAAACCTGCAACATTCATAGTGATGAATGTTGCAGTAGACCTGCGAGCACCGACTCGTTTTGGTTACTACAAATACTATAAGGTTTGTCCTGTAGGATTATTGGTGTATTTCAATGAACCTATATCTAGTAAATTGGAAAACCTTTCCCCACTCATTTTCTAACGAATGAACTACAATATTGTCCTTAAGCATGTAATCCTTTTAGTTTACGAAATATAATATCCACCAGTGTTTACCTTCTGACGTATAGGTCGAGTTCATTTCCTGCCCTCAGGATCTCCATCTTGGCCTGGTCGTGGGTCAGGTGTTCCGCTGGGACTCCGGCGATACACATAATACCATCTCCTTCCCTCAGACCCCGCTTCTCTGCTACACTTCTACTGTTTACCTGTATACAGACAATAATATGCCTTGATTACAGGTAAGAGGTTGCGCTGGACAGGTAAATACACATAGGCGTCTATTAGAGATCCGTTGATTCTACTGACATCTGACAGTAATTCTTGAACGGTATGGTAAAATTCTACGTCCCCGTACCAAGTTATTTTATGTCATACACGTGTGTATACGTGAGAGAGAGAGAGAGAGAGAGAGAGAGAGAGAGAGAGAGAAGAGAGAGGTGGAGTGTGTGTGTGTGTGTGTGTGTGTGTGTTTGTGTGTGTGTGTGTGTGTGTGTGTGTGTGTGTGTGTGTGTATGTGTGCGTGCGCGCCTATTTCAGCAATTCAGGAGTATATCAATGCTGTATCAATGCCATTGAATGACAAATTAATCCAATCCTCTTGACGCAGGTTCGATTGAAAAAGGTGTTTCTAAAAGTACATCCTTCAACAGATCTATTCCATATCAATTACAAGTGTATTTTATCAAGAATATACGTATTTCCACGCACGTACACATGCACACACAATCTGTTTGAATGTTATTCACATACATGTACATTGGTTGCAACTACAGCTTAGAAGGTAGCACAGCTATATGAATACATGTTGCGTTCTGATCTGGTATCTCATCTACAGATCCATTCGTAGCAACTTCTACAAGAGTTGTACACAGCATCTACTTAGCGTTTATCGGTCCCTACGGACACGAAACACACATACGTGTACAGCTTAGCTCGCCGTAATTACGAGCAAATGTTTGATCACGTGATATAGAAACACTAAACATAAACACGTGCCCTTTTCCAGCGCAATTGGAGAGCAGGTTGAACGATAAGCATCAAAGTTGTTTCCGCGGAACTACTCACTTCCGCTTAATAACTCTGACCAAGTGCCTGCATCTGGGAGGTTTCAGTGGCGGTTTCAGTGGCGGTTTCAGTCACACCAGCTGGTGTTTATGGTACTTGGTACGTTGGCGTAGTGCACTGAAGGTTGGCGTAGTACATTGAAGCTGGTCGTACACAGAGAAACAACCGGACAGATAGTTCTACAGCATACACAACTGTCAGACTACTACAGTCATGATGTATTGCTTGTCTTAACTCAAGTGCTACAGTAGACCGGTGTATATGCACCAGCAATAAACACGGACGACTGTATATTTACATGCACTGTATGTTGTATGTCTAGTCGTTTATAATACTTGTCATGTGATTTTTAAGAGATATGTAAACATGAAAGACTGTAATACGTAGGTTAAATTATAGCATTTCCCGTATTGAACAATTGGATACGTGGTGTAGATAGTAAAGTATATATTAAATTGCATTATAAATAAATAAACAATAAATTAATAAACAAGTTAAATGTTACAATTTATTCCAATATGGTATGCCAATGGTGTGTTGTATGAGATCGTGGTACTAGCTATTAACAAACTTTCTACAGAATGTTCGCATACATGCATGCAATGTGGAGATAGATGTGTATCCACTGTACACTACAGATAACTAGATGTAAGTATTCGCATTATCTCCACCCACATACACCCCCACATATACACGCCTGACATACAGGTATACACATAACAGATGTACTCCCTCTCAGACCGATGCTCCCTCACTTACGCTCCTCGTAACGCACACATCACCAAACACAGGAACCCACACGTGTTTTTTTACAGCTGACGCTTCTTATGTAATGATCATAAACAGCCAACCTGGCAACACCGACGATGAACATCGAGATTGGCGGCACCGGAACTGAAACGCCATCGCACACCTTCACACGTAACTACTAGCAGGGCCTACTTCATCACGCAGTATGGCATTATTTTCAGTTTGATAGTATATACATGTGGAATTATCTTGGCGTACTGCAGTCGTACCTCTTTGGAATATTGGCAATGCATACACATAGCTCGATGACGTTGATTAAATGAACGAGAGGTGCGATAGCTACAATACTCCAAAGAGAGCGCTAGTATGGTCTTTTAGCGGATAAGACAGCTTGGTGAGAGGATACCAGGAAACCTACGATATATTGACTCCCCTGATCATATATTCTGTTCCTACAAAAATATTGCCACAAAAACGACATGGTATTTTGCATTGTATTAAGGCATTCATCCCTGTGTTGTATGTTATGTAAATATCTCCTATATCTACAGACACCTACTACTGTTTGTGCCATCATCATTCTATCATCATCCATACACTATAATCAGCTGTTAAGCTCCCGTGTCTTTCATCTCAGCACGATTACTCTTGACCTCGTCTGACCCTAGATGACCCTAGATGACCCTGGTTGGCGAAAGTTGTGTCTACTTCGGACCTCGAAGAAGCCTGGTCGGCTTGTCCGAGATGTCCGAGATGCGATGGAGTGTACAATATCAGTAATTATCAAACTGGGAACTCGTACGAAATTCGCAAATGAATAGAGGCAGATATGTTATAAGACCTTGGCAGGATAATGTTTCCTGACCTATCCAACTATATCGATACTTTGGAATAGAAGTATTTACCCAATTACCAGATCTCAAAGTAAATTGTGCTGTAAATTATTACAATGCACATGAAGTCATTAGTCTGTAGTATTCAAGGGAGTATTCTATAGTATATAGACAATGCCAATGGTACCCCCATGAACAATAGGGATTTATATATATACGTATTTGAATTCTTCAGGAGCATAACTGGAACATGTATGTATAACGGTTAATATTAAATACTAGTAGTTCGCAGGAAGCTAATTAATCAGTTACTAGTATCAATTAGGTAACCAATACTATATGAAAGAAAGAATACATAGTATGCCTTTCCCATGTCTTAACACGTGTGCGTGTAGCAAGTGGGATGCCGCCATTAATTGATGCTATGGTTATTATCTATTATGAATGTCAAACGTACTGTTCAATAATGAATGGTTATATCCGGGTATACCATTCTCTATTACTTCCATCATGATTTGTAGGAACCATTGGTAAAACCCACATCCAGGATACTAGGATTTCGGTCAGCCCTGCTCCGAATCTGTTCACACCTGTTATTGTTTGGCCTTTGGTGCCTATCCATAACGGTAAGATAGACAGTGTACATACAAGCAATTGGTGGATCCATTGGCTCGTGGTTCCCCAGAGAATAGTCTTGGCACCAGCAACAGCCAGCAATCTTAGATACAGCACATAATGATCTCACCGTCCTTGAACTGACGGCAGTTCGTTGTACAGTTAGCTTGGCACTGAATTGTATATACATACTATAGTATTCTCTATGTAACCTATCTCTGCTGAGTGTTGTACTTATTATTAGTTGTATTCGTATAACAAAAAGTTATCATTACAATTGCATCATGTGATCAAATATTATATCAAAAGAAAGAGGACTGCCAAGCAAGTGGTTATTTTCAAGCGATAAAAGAACATATTATCTATTTATTTACTTTCTTTAGATCATGATTTGTAATATTACTATTATGTAGATTCTGAAAAGTCTGTATTTAAAAGAATGATGTCGTTATACCGAATTACTAGGATATTAACACCAACAATATAAATATTTCTATATCAATGGAATGTTAGCTGTGCATATATTATCAGTATGCCGTTGTCATATTCGCAAAGGTCAGAGGACATAGCGGTTATATAGTGGGTTAATGCAATAACCGATTGTTGGGAGATACTGTCGAGGTAATTGGTGCACTGACATTACCACTTGACAGCTACTAAAACAATTTTCCAGCAGGATCCATCATGTGTGTAAGTGATTATATTACTCTACCTGTATGTATGTGCTTGCATAAACGTGCGCATCTATAGCTGTCGATAGCACGAGAAAGGCCCTGCTAAAGTGCGAAGAAACTCCAAGAGATGGCCTTGGTATTATTATGTTGTATATTTCTATGAGAGTTTGCACTTATCAAAAATGTAAATACTTGTATATAGGTGGTTAGTAGGTGCAAAATCAGGCAATTTTTCAGGCTATCCGTCTACACTGTATATACAAAGATCGCATATTTATATGTTTACATTTCAATGATTGCGGGCACTTCCGGGGTTTCAGAAGCCTAGCAGATCTACTGTAATGGAATCTCAAGGTGTTTGACTGTCTACACTTTGACAAGTGGTACGTTGCTGGATCTTCTGGAACTCTGCCAATGTCCCTGAAAAAACAACTGTGGCAGTCGTGTTACCTTGTCTTCCCAGCATCAGCGTTAGTCTCCTTCATGACCCGTCATAGTCTGCTTCAGAAAATCTCCAGGAAACAACCTTCAGATTTGTGTGTCTGAAGAACTCCAGATTCCAGCTAAGCTAAGCCATCATGTTTTCACATTAACGATATCTACACTATACAAACTGTGCATTAATTAGCGTCTATTGGGTACTGCTTACGTGAATTGTCATCATATATTCAGGCACATTATTACAGTATTGCTTTCGTATAATACATTAGAACATGTTCCGTAGTTACAATGCAGAATGTTTGTCGTATCAAAATAAAACCCATTAAAATTATATTCACTCTTATCCTTTATGACTGTCAATTTATCACTTGTATTTATATGCACATTATAGCTATGTTTACAGATGTATAAATGCTCGAAGGTGGCAACAATTAAAAGCATTGCTCCAAAAGGTGTTTCATTTCAATCGTTTGATGAAATAACAATTACCTATGATTAAAGCAAATATAATTGTGTAAGGAAAAACACTTAGACTGACACAGTTTCACTAATTTATCTTACATTTACGATATGTTTTTCGTTGAGTGCTAAACACGTACTACAGCATAGTTCTTAATTACATGGTATACGCAGCCGTATATATATGCTGAGTATTGAGATCCTGGAAACTACGTATAACATACTAGCAGTAATGGTTTCCAGGTGCAAACCAATGTCAAGGTCATGTTCATTTGCGTTCTACCATTCACAATGTATACATAGTATATAGGTATATGTATATGCTCAATAAACAAGTGAATAGACCTAGTTATAGACTAGTATAGACTAGTTATAGACTAAGTACATACTATATAGTTTAAAGGAACTGTGTAGCTATGTTTACCAACTCAACATTAATTACATGTATTATATCGATGCAATGTATTTAATTTTTTATTTTTGTAAATAGATTTATATATAATACTAATATATATATATATTGGTAGGTAAAACATATTGTTATTTTATACAGTACTCCATATTGTTTATTTACTTAACTATACTGTTCACTTTAAATACCTTAATTTCCATTACCATAGCTAACCGTAAGAAGGTTTGATTTATGATATTACCCTATCAAGATAAATGTATGTACATTGTTCACTAAAAGCAACACCTGATCCACTGATATATCGATAATACGATAATAGTGAATAGAACAACATTTTTAATATGAGGACATATATAAATTATTTATTGTATCAATTTACAATTAGGACGCAATCTTCAATGACATCGTATTTTACAAGAATGTGGGGCCTATACATTTGAATACTGATATGGTTGATATACATTCGATATCTTGACTTGGTTTAGATATACACCTTGATTTAGTGCAATCATGACAAAAGAAAGTAATGAAGCAATACATAATAAATAAGACTATAAATGTAGACCTTCATTACATATGGTTATTGCTTACATACAAGAATCTTGGGAAACTCATCCCACACGAAAAAGCTGTTAAATGCAATCCCAAATAATGTTGTCTATACTGTACGGGTTTTAGTGACGAGAAAGATAAAATCACTTAATATATTGCATGCTGCTTGACTACTTTTACAACGTAAATATTTATTTATAAACAAAGAATTTCAATAGAATATCCATTTATCCAAAGTCCAAACACATTAATAATCACATACCGGTATTCTAGATGTCATCGTTTACTAATTGAAAAATGTCTCGAATTATGTGACATTCACATTAAAGCCATAAAAGCGAAGCTGATAAATGACTTCCTTGACCTATAACAGTATAATAAGTACACATCATATAATTTCCTTCAGTATAGTCTAGACGCCGCCAGTTGGCTAACATATCAATAATTATTGTTTTCGACCGCAGAAAAACATACTCGCCATGGCGTCAAGTTAATGGTTCGTCCATTAAAATATTAAATTATCTCAGTATTAATAGCAACACAAATACTGTACAGTACAGGGTATTGTTTCTCGACGCTCTCTTAGCCGCTAAGGAACCATAGCACTCTTTTAGCAATGTATTAGCTATCGGCAAAGAGAGTGCTATGGTCCCTTATTAGTGGATAAGAGAGCTTCGAGAAACGATACCCAGATATGCATATCGATACGGACCACGTACAGACGTGTAAGCATAGCAACATTGTCGTCAAACATTATATAGAAAGTGCACAAAGAATATCAACCGCATATGCATGACGTACTTGGTTGTTTAGGGTTAGTGTGGTGTCTGTAGAGTGTCTAAACCTCCAACATTGTTATCTCTCTTGTTATCAGCTGTAGTAAAACACCACTCTCAACAAGGCCCTGTTTATCCAGTAAACATAGTTACGTCCCTGTTTACAAATTGACTAACCTATCAGCAATGTTTGCCTTCACGTACGGTTCTTTCTTATTATCTTAGGAATGTTAAAAGTGATGGTCACGTACGTCGGAAGACGGTGTCACACGCGCGGCATGGGGAAATCAGTGACTAGTGAGTGACCGCTACATACAGAGTAGTCGGACACAGTACGCTGGTTAAGTGGGCTTCCCCTACGACGGTGACACACCACGGGGCCAACACAGGAAGAGGTGCGACAACGTCGACGTCATTGAGGACAGTCTGCACTGGGACAGACATCTATGAGAAGAATACATTAGTGTGTATTAATTGGCACAAACTATGCTTTCCTGAAGTGATATTCATAATCAAGACTACTAGTATACTAGTATTATGTCCTACTATACATATACTGATATTACGTATTGTTCATATTTTCGCCATATTGGCAAAGGTAGCTGTTCCAAATGTATTGCGAGAGGTCAAGGATAGGGTAACAGCATGCGAAGATGTTATCTATGTGGATTGGATAATATAGTTTCAGTTTCTAAAGTATATAGCCTACACAGGTACGGAAATGTATGCATTCCAAAAGTTCGTTACCTTTGAACATCATTTATTTACTAATCGAGATTGATAATATTTCGCAACTGAACCAAAACAATTCATCCGCACGTTAAAAGCAGAGTGTATATTTTCAGTGTGTATTTAAAGGCATAATATCACAGTTGATTGACCTGGATAATGGACAAACGAATTTCGATCTGAGACTAATTGCGCTT
>JAVCKZ010066033.1:0-14548 GCA_034780755.1 Lepetodrilus elevatus
GACATCATGCAATAGCCATGTATGTTCAGAGGACTACATTACTGTAATATTTTCATGGGAAATGCATCAGTGTGCACACATTTAATATCCTCAACTCCCTGGGGAGTATACAACCCAAACTACCATTGGACTGCAGCAGTGTTACATTGTGCTGCTCCTCTAGTGGAACCTAACCATCACTGCCGTCTCCTTGACACCTTGACGTCAGTCTGGACCTAACAGGGGAAATTAAAATTTTGATGGCAATGTCTAATTTTGTATGGGTGAAATATTCCTGCAGTGACGTAAATCATTAAATCAATCATACCCCCCAAAAAATACAAATAAAATAACATAAATAAAAATACAAATAAAAATAAAATAATAATAAAATGAAACATAAATAATAAGTCAACTGGGCTGTTCATGATCATATTACAAATTAAGAATGTACAAATTCATTAAACGTCCTGAAGTGTGAAATAAAATGTACATATTCCACAGAATTAGTATCATGTTCAGCAGTTTATTATTTTTGGTTCAGTACTTTTTGTTAATTGTGAACGAGAGTACAATACATGGTAGTCAATTATTTATGCAGGGATACCCAGCTGTTACAATAATTTAAGAATATTCATTGAAATTTATGAGTGCTATATTCGTTCAGTTCATTAACGTAGGCTCTTAGGTAGTTATGGACCTAGGTCGGTCTGTGCATTGTCGCAAATGGGTGAAATATTCCTGCAGCGAATCTGATTATTCAGAAAAGACATGATACAGCTGAGAAGCAAGTCCCAGAGAACCCTCTTTATTTTCTACCGAGACCCAATATTATGAAAAATATATTTTGCCGATTTATACTAGGATCCGACACTGAAGACTTCAAGAAATGTTTAACCCTCTCCATGATGAAGGCAACCAGAGACGCCTCAAAGAGCTGCATCCGTGCCTAATCCAGCAGGGAGAGGGTTAAGATATTTTACAGTTGTCCGCATGAATTATTTTCGGTCAGATGCCCATCACATGATCCTCAGCAATGCCATTCCATTGAATTACAATTCTTGGGGAAAAGGTACCGCTGACGCTGTGAGAGTTATTATGGAGCTTAACGTCGCTGCAGGAATCTCTCACCCTTTTTCGAGAACAGAATTTTGTAATACAGAACTCCAGTACCAAAACATTGTACTATCTCTCGAACCAGAACCTTGTAATAATTAACTCCAGAAATAAAACATTGTTTTACAGAACTCCAGAACCAGAAACTTGTACTACAGAACATATTGTTATTGATCTTCCGTGACAAAGGAGCAATATTCGTACTGGGTCATAACGACCCAAACAAACCGATATCTCGTAACAATGAAATACAGTATTTAGATGTACGAAGATTTAGTTAGTGTTTTAAGAAACCAGCGAAAATATTCTACAAACATCCACTAATATCAGCCATCTTGTTGAATAATAAATGTATTTCACTACTCAAATCGGCATGATTCTCCTCCTCCCCCACCCCCCTCCCCCAATATTTAGGGCAGCCACAGATACCTGTAGCTAAGATAAGGTTAGCACTACATTTTTTTCTAATTATGTTTTGTTCAATTTTTATTTTTCAATTTTACTTCTTGTATGTCTATGACAGTTGTATTTATTATATTTCAGATTAACATACAGTTTTATTAATTTTAGTTCTGGTTAACATAACACATTTGTATCAACTTTATTTCTTGTTAGCTAACATGTAAGACACATTTTTATTAATTTTAGTTCTGGATAACATTTAACATTTATTTTAGGTAACCAAACCTAATATTAATAAAAACACCTTTTTATTAATTTTACTTCCGCTTGTCATTTTATAAAAAGACTGCTTATGCCCTAGTGATTCTGCAACAGTGATTAATATGGGGAGTGTGTCGTGTACATTAGTCCTAATCTACTAAACAATAATTTATAACCCTCCCTAACATAAAGTTCCTCGAAATAGCAGCCGACATATCCATGATTTCCACAGATCCATATCAGCAACGTGAGGTTATTTGATGCAGGAAATCACGCTTCGAGTATTTACAGGCTAATGGATATATCCCGCATCGATTATCGCCAATAACAAAGGGACTGTTTGCCTGATCATGGGTTACGCTTATCGATCGCGATGTTGAAACAACGGATCGTTTGTGATTGATACTGTCATTTGATATGGTGGAAAGAAAACAGAAAAAAAAATATGGCAGTTAAAAGTCTTGACGCGTGTCGAATGGGGTAAGATGGCTATAGGAATTACGGGTTTCCAACACTGGGTCTATGTGCCTTTTACAGTTAATCACCTGCATGGTCCAGTTGTTCGAAATTACGGGTACAAAATGGATTATGGCCCAGTTTCAAATTACTGCCTAGACTGACAGCCAACTGGATGGTAATTTATTTTCTTTATGGATTTTAGTTTTATTTTGGTTACAAATTGTTTCCAGGATATTTCAGTTTCAAATTAGGGACATATTGAGATATGTGAGTTTCCTGCAGTTTGTGGGAGAATTAGTTTCACCTGTCCTAATTAAATTTGTCACAAATGACTGAAAACATCTTGCATTCAATGGTTTAATTCAATTATTATTATTATTTATTTTTAAACAAGGGATTAGAGCCACTATTTAGATTATTTCACTTGTATTATGTCTGGTCAGTTATGGGCATGAGGAAATTAAAAACATCTGTAGAGTTGAATGTTGCAGTAGACCTGTAAGCAGAGACTGGTACTGCTTGTGATGTTTAGACACCAGACTCCATACACTAAATTTTGTTGAAATTACAATTTCAAACAACATTAATAATTAAAATTGTAAATTTTGCATTTTTCTATGGTGGTTCCAAAATCCATCCATATTTCCCCCTGGCATTTTAACACTTACATTATTACCATACGCCTTACAAAGAAAACCTCCCCAAACCAACTGTCATTACAGAGAGCTAATTATCGACGGAAATGTTCAGTGTTTTCTGCGCACACGTAAAGATGTTGTGAGAACATGAAACCCAAATGAGCTTGCATAATTCTCTTGATGGGATTCCTGTGTTTTTCCAACTGAGTTAGCTGATAGCCGACTTTGCTGCAAATTATAGAAGAGACAAGCATACAATTCACCCTTTAACCACAATTATTCCCTTCATTTCACTTCACAGCAATATAATCAGAGTGAGGTGATAAGCCTTTGAAATTTCCAACAGCAAAATTACGCAATGCACAAATATCTTTATTGAATTCACATACACTTTCTAACAAAGCAACAAAATATCTAATTACTAAAAAAAAAGAAGTATTTTATGGGTCTGGGTTGGTTCTTGAATTTTGAAAGGGTTAAAGTGTCTTGGAATTGATAACGGGCAGGTTGGTGCCACTGGAATATGGTTTATCTCAAGTAGGTTCTATTCAGCTCAGCAATAGCACTTGTGCACTACTGTAGTGCAGAACATTTAAGAACCTAGTCGAAAACACAAGTATCAACATCAGAATTATTCAAATTTGTGCTGGGTTTGCCAGTATTTAAAAAAAAAATATGTTGTTCCATTTTGCACGGACATACATCATGACAATATGGTAATAAGACAATTGACCAATCAAAACTGATGTGCATAGCCACACCTCCAAGGTAAATTATGACATCTTACCACAGGAAAAGTGGAACAAGTACACATTGTATCAGTCTACACAGGAGGGCAAGATAGATAGCTTAACCCTCTCCCTGCTGAAGGCGACTTAAGTTGCCTGATCACATGCAGAAATACAACACTTTGATTTTATTCAGCAGAGTTAAAAGAAAGAAAATATTTCACACTCTTTACAGTGTAGGAGATGCCCTAAAGAGCAGTGTTTGTGTTTAATTTGGCATGGAGAGGGTTAATTTACCTCCTGCTAGATTAACCCTTTCCATGTTGAAGGCAACTGGAGATGCCACAAAGAGCAGTGACTGCGCCTTATCCAGCTGCATGAAACTCCATCCCATGTTCAATTTACAAGACATGGAACAATTCAAACTGAACATTTTCAGGAACATTTCTCTTTCAGAAACATACCATACATGCTTTTGCAAATCTCACCATTTAAAACTGGTTCCGGTCTAACTACGGAAGCAGCTGAATCAATCTTAGAGTAATCTTGAGAGATGTCCAAACTGGTTATTCCGTGAGTTATTGAACGGTTGCTTTGACAGCTCAATCCCATTACCCCTGATTCTACAGGAGTCACGACGGTACAGACAATATCAGAGCGAGCCTTTGGACCAATGAAAACCCAGTAATTACCACAATTACATTACAAGGCATTTGGGGCGGCAGTTTAGTAAAAAGGTAGATACCTGGCTGCATAGATGGATTCTAAACTGAAGAATACAGATTATACAACTGCCTTTTTTTGTTAAATATTGGGGTTTGAACCACTTTCAAGAGCAATACGGATGTTGCGGGTTTCCTCCTGCCCTAAACTGACAAGCCGTGAAATAATCTTGAAAGCAGCTCTCAGCCCCAATAAAAACAAAAAATAAAATAAATTATACAATGAAACTGTCGACCATTTGCAATACATACATTCCCAGTACTGTCATGTAAACTTGCTTATAAATGTTCATGATATTGACTTTCAACGATCCTCTAGTTTATTGTCCAGGGTATCGTTTCCCGAAGCTCTCATATCCACTATGAGACCATAGCGCTCTCGTACATGCATGATCCCCGTGTATTAGAGATCGCTATGAGAGTCCTTGGAGCTTTGAGAAACGATACCCTGTCTTTTAAATGTATAGCCATGTCGAATGTTCAAAATGGTCATCATGGCAGAGATATTAGAAGCATTGCGACAACCTGAACAATATGTGCCCCTGTGCGAAAATACCAGAGTTTTTCTACTGGAATGTTGCCAAGCCATTCATCAGAAGGAAATCCTTGACCCTCCAGGAAATCATCCATTATTGTAATTACATGACGATTGTAAATACTGTGTTGGCCCCTGCCAATTTTGGAATGAAGGATGGGAGAACATAGTAGAACAGTGTGAGAGAATAATCAATACAGTCCAATTTCAGAAACCAGAACCAAATTCTTATGTTCTCTTATTACAATAATAAATTTGCTTTCAATTCCTATATTAAACATTCATGAATTTCCAGCTAAACATCATAGGACACTATAATACATAACCATAAACTCCCATTTGTAATATTGCCTTTCATGAACCAACATCAAAAAGTGTGCTATTATATTATTTATCTGAAAATTCATAAAAACTGCAGACATTTAGACAGATATTGATATGCATATATAAAATTGTCCAATATAAATTTGAGTTATGAGTCGAGATTATGAGTCGCCCAAGGGAATATCCTCAATGTGCAATAGAGTATTTGAAAATTGTTTGTGTTTGGTGGAGAATCGGCGAGATTGCTGAAGGCTAGATTAGACACAGCACACTGGGTACCAATATCCGCCCATATTTCACAGAGAATTTTATTAGAGCTTGACATATGGCCTTGTCACAATCATTATTGACATCTTTCATCATGTGATAGAAATACGGCATTAGTTAATGCTTCAATGCCGAGATTAAGCCAATTCGTTTCTGAAAATAAACACAGGTACTACAAGCAAAATTATTGCTGACACAGATATTGTAATATTAACCTGCTATAGACAACGAGGTTAGTTGGTCAATTTTGGGTTTAGCCCTCTTCCTGCTGGATTAGGCACAGATACAGCCCTTTAGGGCTTCTCTGGTTGCCTTCAGCACGGAGAAGGTTAAAGCCACTTTCAAGATTTTCTTTCACTCACATCATGTCTTGCATTCATATGTACTGCCAGAGCAGTGACTGTGTATAGTTAATACTGATATCTTAAGTTTAACCTTATACATGCTATAGACAATCAGAGATGCCTCAGGAGCAGTTGCTTGGATTATACTTTATAGCTGATACTAATATCATAATATTAACTTTATACATGCCATAGACATACAAATATTAACCGTATACAGTGCTCCCTCGATATAACACTGAATTTGGGGTCCATGACATGCCACCCGCGTTATAATACCCACGTTATATCAACAAATATAATTGGTGAAAAAAAATTTTTAAATTTTTTTAAATTATTATTATTTTAAATGGGGTCCACGTTGGACCCTGCGTTGTATCCAAATCTGTGGTGCACCGAAGGGCGTTATATCGAGGGAGCACTGTACATGCTGTAGACAATCAGCGAAGTCACGCAGAGCAGGAATATTACATTTCATTTCTTATATCCTGAATACACATTATAACATTTAAATTATAGATGACGACATCTTAGGGCTCTTAGAAGCATCAAGAGCAAGTGTGAGTGAATATGGAGTTTAACGTCGCTGCGGGAATCTTTCACCCATTTGTGACGATTAGAAGCATAAAGACAAGACATTCGACAAGACGAGATTTATTTCAGGATGACCCTGAGTACATACAAAACTTAACAAATTTGTTTCATATCTATTTATGACCATATACTGCAAGTGTCATGGAACACATTTTCCTCACATATTCAATATTAATCAAGAATTTTAATTCAACACATTTCTCTGTTCTGGATGATGCAATTAGAAATAAAGAAAAAGCAGGTCCCCGATACTTAACCTTTAGAACCAAGACAGGCAAAGTACGGAAAATCACTGCTCGTTATTGGTGTCTCTCGGGAACGCGAGTTTCCATAAGAAAAACGAAATACGTCGGGAAAAAACCCCGACAGCCAGAAGACTTTAACGCAGTCACGCAATATCGTTTCATCCGGCAATCACACTGTCGAGTAAATTTTCCGCAGGGCAGCATTTTGCAGCCACGGGTTTCGCGGAATAACGTCACGTAATCTGAATCTCCCGCGATGTCGAGGTATCTGCGATTGATTTTTGTACGAGTTTATGTTTTTCAGTCTTTGTAATTTATCGTGACGGCATCTCAAACTAGGCTTGATTTCATGCAGTTATTTGCCAAATTGGTTCATAAACAGAGCACCACAAACTCATTAATGTTCCCAAACTGCCAGAAATTTCATTACTTTGGTGTGCAGGACACTGAATGGCAAATAGGAGTTTTTCAGCAATTGACATTAAAGAGAGATGATGACGCAACCCAAGGAATACTTGGATAATACATGGGATTAATATGGCATTACATGGGATTGATATGTGGCATTACATGGGATTAATATGGAATTATGTAGGATTAATATGGAATTACATGAGAATTGCAGTGTAATAACAATGGAATAACTCGAAATTACATGAATCGTTCAAGAGTGTTTCTAAAATAATTATACGTTGACAAAAACAAATATTCTTGTAAAAATAAAAATCATATTGTTTTTCTGAACCAGAATACTTTAAACCAATCTCTATTTTTTTAAAGATGCATTTCAGAATATTAGCAACAATTCCTAAAATAATTCTCACATTCAAATTACATTTTGGACACCATTGTCACTGAGAATTCATCAGGAATTCAAGATTGGTTGATTAGTTAGTTGAATTGGGGCTTAGAACCACTTTCAGGATATGTCCTCTCTTCCATAGCCGTCTTGTTAAAATCCAAGAGGAAATTTCATCCTTGGAAAAATGACCAGCTCTTCCAACGACATCCATCGCTGTTCTTCGTCTCTTCTGTTTCCTGAACACACACGTCTGGGCATCTCAGACAAACACGCTTCTCCCTTAACACCATCTCTGGCCAGAGACAATACTCCAGCCCTATTTAGACCTCCTTGCTGCCAATCTAGGGAGAACTCCTTGGTGCCAATCTGCGGAGGTTCCACCCATCAGACTTGGTCGATAAGTATTTGACGAGGATCAATGAGCACGGCTCTTATAAGACCAACAAAGGGCCAATCCTCAAGTAGTCCCTTCTCATTCAAATTGGGCCTGAATGTATGCCTGCGAAGCCGACACCTTTCTAATTTAGTCTTCGATATCAGACTGCAAAACTCGTTAAGAGAACTTTGGAAATTTAGAATTAGTCTGCTGTAAAATTAATGAGATATAATTTCAGTTCTAAATGGGGAGGATGTACGAAAAGTCTGGGCACACAAGATACCAGCTCTGTTTATCAGTCAATGTTAAAAAAGTTACCAGTTACTATTCAAAAGTTACCAGCTTTATTAAAAGGTTGAAACTTATCAAAAATAATAAGCCATTTTCAAAAGTCAACAGTCAATATTCAAAAGTTCTCACCTGTCTAATCAAAAAAAGTTCCCAGCTCTGTTCAAAAGGTACACCATTGTTCAAAAGCTATGTAGCTTTGTTCAAAACTTACATCATTGTTCAAAAGTTACTGCTGGCTTAAGCCAAACGCAGACAATTTACTCAAAATATGTTGGAAACCGAGACTTAAGCCAACAAAAAAAACTACTTAGCTGTTTATAGAATACCACCCAACAAAGTTTTAAAAAGTAACGATTGAAAAAGTTCAGATCGAGAACACTTCTGAATTTGGTGCACAACCTGTATCACAATCTGTATCCTTTGCTTTTAACCAGCATCTTTCTGTTCCTGTACGCTATTCCTTTGCTCAGCATAACTCCAATATACCAAGGATCTAAATCTATAGTTAAAGACATTTACAACACTCTAAGGATTTGAATCCGACTAACTGCACTGGATCTTGAAAACTTGCATCAATAAATCTCGGCATCATATCTTAGTTGCGAAACACCCTCAGGGGTCTTGAAGAAGAAAAGCTTAAGAACATCCAGAGGAAATTCAAAGCCTATTCAAAGAACGCCATATGTCAGCAGCATGGACACACATAGAAGACAGAGCTTGGGGCAACGCCTGAAGAACTGCTTTATGCTGCCTATCTGAGACTGCCAAGTCTTGTAATGGATAGAATACATTATTGACATGTACCACCGCACAGAAAAGGCTTGTGTTGAGACTAAAGCAAGACTGCAGTGAAATAAGGCACAGATTGTTGACAAAGGACACAGATATGGAAACCTCCCAGGCATATTGGTGTTGTCATCCAATTAAAAGCTTTCTAGATCTTGATCAAGAACCACCCAAAGATGCAAACATCTGCATAAGCAATCTCTGGAAGTTCTTATAGGATCAGGATCATATTGTACGTTAGAAGTCGATAGGAATGATGGTTCTGGCATTGAACGGTCATTGAACTTTTAACAATACTTTAAAGACTCTCACTGGATTTCTCGGTGTAAAAAGGGAAGAAGTAGGTTCTCGATGTTTACTCCGAAAACATGGCAGTAATGGTTAGTCCAACATCAGAATTAGGCCAAGGAGCTGGTGGAACTGAACAGTTGGTCAGACAAAATTGTTCGTCTAAATATTGGTTGGATTATTGGTTGGATTGTGGTACAGAGATTATTTCCAAATTCATTCATTCATAGCATGTATTTAATAGTATGGATGCAGCTGTGTGATAGTTAGATGTTTCTACTGGCCTTGACCTGAGGGGTTACCCCTTTGTCTCGGTCAGTAGAGCGTTGGAATCCCAATCCAGCAACTCAAGTTCGAATCCCAGGATTGGCACGGTCCACTATTACAAGGACATGCACTGCTTGTAACAGGCCAAATTTTCACTTGCTGGTGGTGCTATCCTACTGGAATATCCTGCTGTCATCAGTTGACCAATACTTGGTGTACCCTTCTACCGCTCAATGCAAAGTTGGGGAAAAACAAGTACCAACTTGTAAAGTCTTTGCATGACCAGGAATCAAACCACAAACCTACTGCTCTCCGAGCAAACACTCTAACCACTGAACTATGGATGGGTTCACAAATACATGAAAATTGGGACCTCATAGCCAATCAACTCACAAGGATATGAATCAAGATTACAAAACCTTTTGAGTGTAAATTCAAGATAACATTTTATAGGTGTATTTGTGAGCAAAACTTGGAGTTGTGCATGAAATCATACTCAATTTTTCATTGTAATTTTTGTGTCTGATTACTTCATAAGTAGATATCATCAGCTACCGCAACCAAAATAATCCAGACGTAAAATCGACAGATTATGTAATATATTACACAAGGGTAATCGAACACATCGTGCGATATCACAGAAAATGCAGATTACATAATGGACAAAATGGATGAACAAACAATGTATGAAAAATGCCAAACAACTAAGCCATTACACAGCCTGCGATGGGTCAATATCTCGAATGTCACCATGCCACGCGCAAGCTTAATGATCCTGTGTTTGTGTAATCCATCACATAGGAATACAATACCAGGTAAACAGTCGCAGAATTGGATTCAAACGGCTCAGTTATCGAATCTCGTGCGGATCTCACGGGCAGAATCCTTTAAACATGCGACGATTCTAAGCCGCGTAAACGGATGCGAAAACTTTTTGAGTTGATTCACGAGATAACTCCCGTCACCTCACCAATGTGTTGCCCCGATCCATAGATCAGTTTGTATTGATATCCAGCGTGTGCACCTGCTCCTGTTTCTAACGACTGCTGGATTTACAAACGCGTCAATAAAACATTACAAAAACAACAGACAAGTTGTAGATATGAATACAAAAAAACCCACCTGTGTCATTCGGTACGACGTACTACTAGAACAGCAGCAGCACATGATCGTATGGAGAGTCATGCGTTTATGAGAAATAACATGGGAGAATGTCGTGAATGATATAACTGGTGAATGGGAGTGGTGTGGTTTTCACATCATGGAAAGGAGGAGAGCCTACAGTACCTATGTGTTATGGCGACACCCACAGATCCCCCGATTGTGAGATTAAACTATGATAACATGGTCACTTTACAAACATTGCATTTCAATATTCACTGCAACATAAACTGTTCACCACTGTTAACCCTATCCATGCTGGCGGCAACCAAAGATGCCATAGAGCAGTGCCTGTGTGTAATCCAGCAGGGGTAGGGTTAAAGTGATACCTTGATCCCCACATGGAATCATCAGGCCCCACGATTATGAAACCTTTTTGATTCCGACTTCATGCCAACCTCAAGGTTTTGTTAACAAATCCCCACATAAAATTTGAGCTTGAGCATGAAATCGTACTCAAAAAGTTCCGTAATCTCGGGACCTGAACTAACACTGGAAATCCACACTTCATGAATAAGGAATTACGATATGGATATTTTAACCCTCTCCCTTCTGGATTAGGCACAGGTATTGCTCTTTAGGACATTTCCAGTCGCCGTCAGCATGGAAAGAGTTACTGGTAACATTCAGAACGAAAGCTACCACGTAAAAGAATCTACTGGCCCACTTGACAATACTAACAGATGCACTCTCAGCAGTTTACAGCAGCACTGTTTACATAAACCTTTTCCTATTATCTCTTGCACAATGACAAGCATAACACGAGGGTTTTGTTTTTATGTTGTCCTTTACTACTGCTTGAATGACAGGTAGCTAATTATATTGCAAGTGTTCTGTTCCTTGAATAAGCGGAATGGAAGTCAAGACAGAACAAATATTGCCAAATTCCTTGTTACTGTAACATTCATGATGATAAAAAAATTTTTTTTTTAAATAAATAAAATAATTGGCACATTCAACACTTAACTGCAGCGACAACTGTAAAACTATCTACTTAAATATTAACTTTGTTGCCCTTGCTAAAAGAAAACACAAACATGTCGAGATTTGGTTTGCTTTCTTTCAATGTTAAGCAACTAAAATCAACACAGGTCCTGAGATTACTAAACTCTTCTGAGTACGATTTCATGCTCAACTCAAAGTTTTGTTCACATATATCCCCATATAAAATCTTAGCTTGAGCATGAAATCGCACTCAAAAAGTTTGTAATCTCAGGGCCAGATCTACCTACACAGATATACACAAATTTCAGCCAAATCAGATAATCGTTAAAAGTATTTGTGAATGTTAAATGGATGTAACTGAAATCCAATTTAAAAAAATCTGAATGGTGCCAATTATCTTGAAGCTCATGGCTTGCTAACAACAAAGATGTGCCCTTAATTCACTACCTTCTCTGCAGGTAGGCACCTAATGCAGTGCTCCATATTTCTTCTTGCACATTACACCCCCTGTGGTGAGATTTTGTTTCCTTCAAGTGCCACGAGAAAGACAGTTTTGTGGTGAAAAAGTACCTGTTGAATTGCTCTTCAGCAGATTGTACTGAGATTAAGTTGTCTAAAGGAATTACCCGAGGTCTAGGTTAAAGTGTTCATGGCAGCGCTTCCCACAGGAATAAGCCAATTCTGTCTTCTTCATCGCAGTGCTTCCCACAGGAATAAGCCAATTCTGTCTTCTTCATGGCGTAAGCGCAACCAAAGGAATAATAGGGCAATTTTGTCTTCATAGCGTAAATGTTCACAAAGGAATAAGCCAATTCTATCTTCTTCATAGCGTAAATGTTCACAAAGGAATAAGCCAATTCTATCTTCTTCATAGCGTAAATGTTCACAAAGGAATAGGGAAATTCTGTCTTTTTCATAGCGTAAATGTTCACAAAGGAATAGGGAAATTCTGTCTTCTTTATAACTTAAATGTTGCCAAAGGAATATGGCAATTCTATCTTCTTTATAGCATAATGTTCACAAAGGAATAATGGGGAAAGTTGGCCTTCATATATCTTAAATAAAATATGAGATTTTAAAAATGTTGAATGGTTTTAGTTTTTTTCCCCCATCTGCAGGTGATATTTTAGTTATTTTTATATTGTTTGCCAAAGGGAGGTTGATGATGATGATGATGATGATGATGATGATGATGATGATGAAGAAGAAGAAGAGGAGAAACACAAAGGGGAGGAGTAGATCCATGAAAGTGGTCATCATCTTCTGCCCACATATCACGTAATTAAATATTGATTACCCCCCACCCCCTCCACTAAAGAAAAACCAAGAAAAACCAACATTACCTCACAACCCAGATGCCAACCCTGCAAAACACAGCAATGGGCAAGTTAAAAATAGCAAGATCTTTCCTTTGCTTATTTCTGAACAGGTAATTATAGTGCTGTCAAATCGGTGCTAGGCTTTTCTGAAAATAAGCTTTTAGCTTACATCTTCAGAATGGAAATTGCGGATGTTAACATCTGCTGAAACATTTCAAAACTACTACCTGGGCTATGTGTGGGAACTGTATAGTAAAACTATCACAGGCAACATGTTTCCAAATCTATTAGTGCTATCCTGGCAACATGATTTACACGTATGTAGTAAAATTATCACAGGCAATGAGTTTCCAAATCTATTAGTGCTATCCTGGCAACATGATTTACATGTATGTAGTAAAACTATCACAGGCAACAAGTTTCAGTATCATAAGATTTATCACATGCATTGAGAACCTAAATTTGGATTCCTCTTAACGGCAATAGTGACCTCAATTAAAATGTTAACACTTATTGGGAAATTTTAATTCATAATTTGTTAATATGACATCTTGCCCTGAGATTATTCAAACATTTTGTGCACGATTTCATGGTCGCTCTCAAATTTTATTTGGATATTTTCATCCATCCTATAACAACTGATACCATCTGATTTAATAACCAAATATTTACCTCTCTAGTCTGTGAATAGAACTCTGTTACTCATATCTGATGCCCTCTGACCTATATGAATATAACATCTGAATTCTGATGACCTAATAATCTAGACCATCTGAATCCCCTTTTATGTTATAATAGGCCCTCAGATGTCTATCTTGCAGGCATGGCAACAGACAATTGTGATTTCAGCGGAAAACAGGTCCGATCCGAAGGCCATAAGCCACGTCCAAGGTAAATAAATGAACATTTGGACAAATAAATCTGCGGATTTCCGTGGTTCCTCGGAAAATTCCACGCCTGATCGGGACCAGGATAATTCTTCGGCTGCACCAGCGGACCTCACATAATCCAACAGACAAAAAACACGCGACCCCACACGCTCTGATAAGATCAGCAGTCACTTGCACACTTATTCTGGGTGAAATTCTGACATTAAACGTTCTAGTGTGTCATGCTTAGTAAATGCCCTGTTTTACCACTGACATAAGAGATTTCTATTCACATCATTACCTTTGGCGAGAGAAAAACTTGGTGTAATTTGTTTTGCCTCTGTCAGCCTGCTTAAACATCTCAAGCCCGCGACGCTGAATGTGAACCATTGAGATCTGGCCTGGGCCTGTGGCACAGAACAGTTGTACCTACAGTTGATTGTAAATCAAAATTACGAAACACGCTCCAAGTATGTCCATTGAATGAAAAACTTTTATTGCTACAATACTTGAGAATGTGGTTAGCTAAAACTATTTTAGCGATAAAAGAGGTTCGTGCAGCCAGACTTATATTTTTAGCAGATTCAGAAAATTTGACTTATAATCAATTGTAGCTTAGTGACGACTGTTCTGTGCAACAGGTATCATAATACATTTCTTGAAGCTCTCGTATCCACTACGAGACCATAACGCTCTCGTAAGTGCCCGATCGTAATGTATAAGAGATTGCTACGAGAGTGCTTATGGTCTTATAGGTATTACACCACCAAATACTTTCCCATAGGCCACAATGGTAGCGTTTGGATTGATGTAATCTTTAGGAAGGAAAG